>MU386621.1:3592318-3860182 GCA_022496965.1 Annulohypoxylon nitens | reverse complement strand
ACCCTAACCCTAACCCTAACCCTAACCCTAACCCTAACCCTAACCCTAACCCTAACCCTAACCCTAACCCTAACCCTAACCCTAACCCTAACCCTTGCTCGAGTCGCCGAGGCTCCGGTCGACGCCGACGGGTTCCGAGAGAAGGTAATTCTCGGAAACAATTACATCGCCGACGACGGGGGCGGGATCTTTCGTCTTGACGACTCGTCGGCAAGAGACGCGGAGACGTCGCAGCGCCTCCAAGACGACGAAGTGATTAGGGTAAGCCCTACAATAGGATTCTCGGCGCATCTTCAAAGACTGCGGTACTTCCTATCCGATGGGAAGATTAAATGCACGAGGTTCGACCGCCAAACGAGCCAGATCGTCGAATTCAAGAGATCCTTGACTCAGGCCGAGATCTTTAGACAGCAATCTTGGCTCGCGAAGTCAGATCACCCCGTTACTGAATTCATTGCCACATACGACGCGGCGTCCATCGCCAGACGTCCTGAAGGGTTCGCTCCGTTCGGCGACGCGTACGAAGGCAACATCTTTTGGACCGCTCTATCCGTCATAAAAGAGTGGCCGCGGAAGATGGCGGTCGAGCTGCCTCTGAGGGCATTTCCCGACCAGAACGCCATGAGCGAGGTCATGCGACGTCTCCGCATCGTCGGCTGCGTAGCGCTAGTAGGAAATACCATAGGCGAGCTGACCCCTCAAGGCCGCCGAATGATGCGTCTGAGAGACTGGTTTAGGGCAGAGGGGAGGAATGTCGATATCCACACCGCCCACCTCATGGCGAGCGCGTTCGAACTCCCAGGTCTCAGCGCCAACGTGAAGCGCGTCATGTTGCGTCTTGCCGTGATTCTCGAAATTGGTATCGATAACATATGTTGGAAGGTGAAAGGCTCGACCGAGTCTCCGACCTTACACGAGATCGAGGCCCTCTGCGCGGGTGTCGGTGCGAGGTTAGTTCACAAGGGGGCATGCTGGGTTGCTCTGGGCCTATACCAGGCGCGACGCGACGAGGATGACATCTCGGAATGGATGAGCGGACCAGATTCCGTATATCCCGTACCCTGGCTCGGCCTAGGGATGCATACGATGAAGCGGGTGAACGACCTTGTCGGATCTTTAGAATTGATGGCGAATGTCGTTAAAGCGCGAGAGATCCCCGATACTCGGCTGACCGACTCCGAGATTCGGGTTGTCGAGACTCAGCTCATGTGGGCTTACCTGCATAGAATCGCCGTCTTCACACCTGGGAGCCAGGAGCCGAAGGATTTCTCGTCTATAAGAGAAATCATCGTCAGCAACGACGGCATCCTGGACTTCAACATCGTCCGCAAGAACTCACCGGACAACGATAAATGCATGGCCGTCTATCACCGCATGATCAAGACTCCGCACCCTACGGCCAGGACGATTAAGAACCTTACCAGAATTCCGGGATATTGCCTCCGCGATATCCGAGAGAAGTTAAACATAAGCCCGCGAGAGGCCGTGAGCACCACGTACTCCTTTCATCAGTGAGAAAATATCTGGTGAGGAGGGGGAATGGAGGGTTACGAGAAGGGTTGCGGTCGTGACAGGCGAAAGGGACCAACGAGGTAGGGGTGTGTTTTACGTTTAGGTATTAGATACCGCTTTGCCTAATAGATCGCTGTGCTTTGCACTATGATGCTTTAGAAGTGGTGTGCAATTTATCTCGTACGAAGTAGATTTCATTTCATCTCGCAAGTACCTAGAGATGAGAGAATAGGCTAGATCGCACCTCTCGAATCAAACATACCTCCGCTCCGTACACATTATGCATGAAAACTTTACTAAACACCATCAAATTCCATAAAACCTCAAGGAGTAAGTCATAAGCAGCAACGTCATTGATGTTCGATTATACAGTGTTACCGAATGGGTATCCTCGTACATACCTAGCGTACATATCTAGTAAGGTTGATGTGTGCACAATTTCCCTAACTCTATCCCTTAATCAAGCTGATACTTGCTTGTGTGGTAGGCTACTCTGCTACGACTAAACGATAGAATATAGTGAAGGTATATTTTCTACCATTCTTCTGTCGCTGGGCGACCCAGGTTTTGGGACGTTGTTCGTTATCGCCGTACCTTGTAGGTGGCTCGATATGTTACCTTTCATCTGCCGTGCCTGCTAACCTAAGTTGAATTGCAACCAGAGGCCGTCTCGCATGGTTACGTTTTCTAGGATGACGTCTGGGTCATCATCTTTCGATCGTATCCTATACTTAAAAGGAAAGGCATCCCAGCCTCCCAAGCCTCGCTTTACCAGGCGGACTGTCCTATCGGCCGTGGAAAACAAAACAATCGCTCGCCAACCGCTTAGTCTTGCCAATCCGACGCCCGGCGTAGGGAAGTATACAGCTTGAGAGTAGTAAGGGTTATGGTCTTCTCGTTGATGATCTTCCTGGCTGGCGATCAACGCATCCGTGAGCCCATCTCCGTCGGCGAGGAGCTCGGCTAAACCTATCATACCCATACCGCCGCAGTCTACGAGACGCGCGATGCGGGCTTCAAGGTTGGCCAACCTCACTATGTGTTCGTCCGCCAGTCGGCCATTCATAGACCGAATGGCCTGTAGGAGGGCGAGGGACGCGATGCTCAGCGGTAGGTTCGTCGCTCCGCTGGCAATGCTCGTGGGGTCGACGTCTTCGAAGAGACGGCCGAACACGTCTAACACAAGATCTAAGGGGATTCTCTCGACTTTCCCTAAAGCTAACGCTATTGAGCGTAATAGACGAAGGGGATGCTGGGCGTCCATCTGCGTGAGGTATAACCGGGCAAGCATGCCGATCAAGCTATTGGATGTATCCAATTCGTTGTCGAAGGTGTCGTTCACTTCAAAGTTTCCCCAAGGCGACAGTAACGTCCAAGTTGACGAAGGGTCGCCCACGTCGAGCCGGAGTCCGTCTTCGACCTCGCTAGCAAACCACATCCAAGATCGAAGCTTGTGATGAATGTCGGCACCGGGCCGCGAAACGAGGGCCCCAACTAGATCTGCTAGTGGGGAGACAACGCCCTCATATTCTTCATCGTCTTCCATATCTTCCGGCAACGTTTCTGGCCGTCTAATACTTATTTGGGATCGGACTATCCGATCGTTCTCCCAGGATTCTGTCTGCTTTCGGACGGCGGCTATGGACTTCTCCAGATGGTCTTTTTGCTGGCGATTCATACTGATGCGCACCTTGCGAAGATTCCTGTGAAGAGTTTTAGCGTAAGCGGACTTGATCGATAACTTCATGCGTGTTATCTCGAACTTCCTCTTATACTTATTGCCCCTCTGTCTGAGCTTGTGACGATCGAGGCTCAGAGATTTTACCTTGTCCTCGAGATCGTCCCTCTCATCTTTGAGCTTATCTACCTCTCGACTGAGCATCTCGTTTTCTACGCTCAGAAGGTTGCGTAGACGACCACCTCCGATCGATCTTAGACGATTAAGGCTCCCGTCGCGACCTAAGACCACAGAGACTAACATGTCACATTGAGCTGTTTCTAGGTCTTTGGTCAAGTTCGACAACCTTTCTAGGTCGTACCCGTGACTCTCTCCCGTGATCTTTTCGCGGGCAGCTCTGACGCGTCTCAGGTCTTCTTCCATATCCACCATGGTTTGTTCGAACGTGGCTTTGAGGGAGCTTTGCTTCTCTATGAGGTGCTCGAGCCTTTCGGTAAGGTATCTTCGCTCCTCGTTGCCTGCTGCATCGGAGATGCTTATCGCGAGCGTTCGGCATCTGTCCATGCGATCATCAAGTTCCTGAGATTCCATATCCATCTTGAGTGATGTTATGGGATGGTAGGGTTTGTGAGCTGATATGATAGACGATGTTCAGTACGAAATTTGAAGAAGATAGTTTACAGCGTTAGATTAGTAGTCTTGTAGGCCACTACCCAGAACTAAACTGTGCAGTATGTACCTAGGTAGCATGGTAGTTGACGAGGTACCATGGTAGGAGACACGCTGTAGATAAGTCAGGCTTCCCTCGAGCTTGAACAATCAACCTACATCAATATTACCTTCGACTTTATCTCAGAAAGACATATTGACTTACTGAATTACACATAGGCATATCTACTACTTACTGCTGTCGGTGTGTGCTAGTGTCGTGTAGAAAGGGGTCTGATAACCTGTTAACATATACAAAGAAGTACATATACATTCATAGGCTACCTTTAATGTACTACTGAGGATAAACTCGTGACATATTGATGTACCTTCCTGTCGAATCCGTCCCGCTTCAAATAACTTGATTTCTCTAGATTTTCTGCAAGGCTTCTTTTTCTCTCTCCCGCCAAGCTCAAACACGCGACATCGTAAGCAACTCCTCTACACGACCTATCAGAACTCATATCGAATTCTTGTGCTAATTAAATTAGATGCCTCGAAAGAAAAAGGGAAATTCTGCTGTCGCGAGAGCAAGAGAGAGGGCGCAGGCGGCGGCGCAAGACACCGATTCCGAGTCTGAAGACTGGGAAACCGAATCAAGCGTGGACGTCGACATCGACGAGGATGGAAAGATCGCCGTTTGGCCTGATGGTAGTAAAGATCAGGATAAAGAAGGGGCTTTGAATGCCCAGTTCAATACGCTCACCCCCACGATGCAGGCCGTCGCGATCATTTTTGTCCGACGCTTAGTAGGGGCAGAGAAGAAGTCCGCACGACTTCTGAAGAAGACTCATCCACGCGTCAACATGCAGAAGTGCCGAGAAATCCTCGGGGGTCTCGAGCCTCCTGACGAGGATTGGCAGGATGATGACGAGGACGCCCTGCGTGACCGGTGGGAGGGAGACCCCCTGAAGGACCTGCTCACGCGGCTGGACGTACAGAAGAATAAGGACGTACTTCCCATGTGGAAGATAACAGTACGGTTCTTATCTTGTTTCCCTACCTCTATAATCTCGACGCGTAACCATCTCAGATATGAGAAGAGCGTCGAGGCTACGGACGGGGGCTCCGTGGAGGATCCGAACTGGACAAAGACCTTCTGCAGAAGGTTCGCCAATCTTGTCCTCCACGGAGTGTTCCAATTGAAACCCAGCTTGGTAGTCCTGGCCCTGCTCTACGTAAAGATCTGTCGTGTAGATTACCGGGGGCCGATCCCGTGGCGAAATGATACCACTGATAGCTTCCTTGACCTATTCCTTGACGAGATGCGGGACCAGGACAGCTCTAAGTCGGTGGTGGTAGTCCACCATGAGATATTAAGCCGCTTAAAGGCCGAGGAAAAGTCTCCGTCATCGTTCGTATCGACTCTGATGCGTCGGATCGAGGAGAGGGTCTTTAAAGAGAGCGAGGGTGACCCGTACCGACCGGACGAGGTCCCCGTCTTCGAGGTTACGCCGACAGACCTAGCCGATCTCACCAGGGCTGCCGACGCCGTGAAGCAAGCTGGAACTTGGGTTTTCCTTCCTACATCTGTGGTTTCGCGCTTAGCGAAGGCAGGTAGGAAAGACCTAGACGAACCCAGGTCTCTCGATCAGCTCAACGAGTTGAGAGAGGGCGTGATCTTGAACGACAGACGCTTGAACATCGTCGACTGTCGTCGTCAACCCCCATCTCGCGAAGCCACCGCGTCAGGCGGCCAAAGAGCCCCTGGGCAAGACCGACACCATCAGTCGCCTGATACCCGACCCGATCCATCACAGGGCGATGATGATTGGGATCTCCCTTTCCAGCCAGACGTAGAGTCGGAGCCCCGGCAGGATTCCCAAGCTCAGTCACAACCAGGCCTCAAGCCTGGGCCGACGCCTGCACCCGTGACCGTGCCAGGGACGTCGGGAGGTCTACTAAAGCGTCTACCAATAGACGACTCAAACTCGCCGCAGAAGCGTCCTCGCCTAGATGAGCCCATGGAAAACCCAATGGATAGCCCCATGGATGGTCCCACGGATGATCCCACGGATGATCCCATGGACCAGCCTATGGACGAGTACATGGATGATCCAATGGATGGACCCATGGACGACGATGTGGACGATGACATGGACGACGACCTTTCACCCGCAGACAACTCGGCAAGCCAAGGTATGTAACATGCATATTTCTATTCTCTATTCCCATTCATGCACGCTTCAGAATGAATTGTATAAGCCAATATATTCCCTAGATACTCAATGACTAACCCCTATTGTTATAGAAGACGCCTCGACTGCCCTGTCAGCAGCCCCCATACATCCGAGTCTGGAACTAGAGCCTCTGCCGTTCGAACGCAGAGAGGAAAGACCGGTTATCCAAAAGAGTAAACCGTTTGCCTGGGCAAGATCCAACCCCTATTACGGCCCCGAAGGTTTTCTACAATCTGAAGTAAAAAGAAATGCCCAGGTCCCGGATGATCCCTTGGCCCTATCAAGATGGACGAACCCGCGAGAGGATCTCCCGATTCGCGATATGGAATATTATGGGTATAATGAGGAGGAGGAGGAGTATGCTGATCCTAGCACGTGGGTGGGAGTTGCGTAAGGACATGAGTGAGAGTTATACAGTGAGGTTAACTGGTAGACGAAGTGTCTAGATACTAGAAGTTCCAAGCTGTCACTCTAAGTTATGATGCCTGTGCTGAAATGAATTTACACGTCGCGTAGAGCATTGCCATGCTATATAGAAATTCAAACCCTCAAACGAGATAACCTTAGGCTTCGAATTGAAAGTAAGTATAGTATGATTGCTTCTATACATGTTTAAGAATGCCGTCATAAAAGTGTAGCATCATCCTAGCGTTAACAGTCTTTATGCTGAAGGAATTAGCTCTGTGACAGTCGGTAGGTATAGAAATCGATTGATACATACAGGGGCTAATGAATAAAGTGAACATATTGAAATGTGTACGTATCTACATCTAGGATGGGTGCCGGTACTTAGTGCATATGGTATAGTGTCGAATATGCTAGATGGTCGGTGACGAGAAGCCTATAGTCATAAAGGTGCGCCCTCAGGTTTTTTCTTTCCACATCCAACTTCAACAATCTCTAATTTTCGCGCCCACCAACTGAAACATAACCACCAAGATGGTAAATATGTGGAATGCGACAAATAAGCTATCGTCTTCGAGCCTCGTACTCGAGGACGAAGCTTTCAGAGCTTTGAAGCAATTGCGCCCTCAGCTGGCCAGTACAAGGGAAAAGTTCCGCGCTCGCGTCGAGGCGGCCGAGCCCGCCATCGTCGCGCTCATAGCGCGAGAGTCGGATCCCCCTTGCATCTCGCGCGCTTATGTTCATTATGCGGCAGTATATAACGTCTTTACGGGCGCTGCCAGCGAGGCAGAGGACTGGCCCTTCGAGCGCGGGCCAGAGAGAAACGCCGCTCCTTACAGCTTGGCTTATATCGAACGCTGGTACGACACAGCCCACCAGGGCGAGCCGGCAGCGGTCGACGAAGCAGAAAAGCTGGAGGAGGACGAGCGTGCCGTGGTCATAGGCGGCAGAGGCGTAGTCCTGGTGAAGCCCGCGGTGATGATGCGGGTCTGGTCTACCATCATGAGCGACGAGGACGGAGAACTCGCCAAAGGCCTAGGACCTTTTGAGATTGTGATTCCCGACTCTCGGGACTTCTCCAAGGTCTTCTGCGAAGATGTAGACAGACTCGGGCGCCTCCTCGCCGACGTGTCCCGCGTCGCATGCGGGATGGAGGCCGTCGTCGTCTGCAAGATAGGCGACGCGATCCGCCCAACTACTGTTTCTCTGTCCGGCGTCCTCGGCGTCGACTTGACGAGAAACCCCGGGTTTCGCGCCAGGTTTCGCCTCGCGTGGAACGCCCTGAGTTATTTCGGTAGAGAAGTCGTCAAAGAGGATGTGAACATCCGAGATTCTGTGCGAACCTTCTTCGTCAAGTCGGATATCTGCCCCTACGGCTCATTCGACGTTAGGTACGAGGAGTTGAAGGAACTGTGGCCCGATCTCGAGGAGAGGCGGCGACGCATGACTCGAGTACGCGCCGCCCAGACTCGCGAGATGGACAGACTCGCCGAAGAGATCTGGTCCAAGTTGCTCGAGGCGGAGGGTTCCTCCACCTCCCGCTTGGCGAAGCTGGGAGCGTTCGTCGAGGATGGCGATGAGAGTATTCCGCTATCCCGTCGTCCTGCCCGCGCCCATGTCGCCGAGAGGCTTCACGGAAGGCTGGCTGTAGATCTCGTCAAAGAGATCGTTGTCACCTCTCCTGATTCCTGGGAGGAGAAGGAGGGCCGCATCAAGAACTTCGTTCTAGGTGGAGACACTCGCCTTCCCTCATTGGAAGACGCCTTCAGCCGTCTTGAGATCGCCGAACAAGCCTGTCCTCTTCCTGACGACGGCAGCGGTGCATCGGGTGATCGCAGCCGTCGATTGCTGGGGCAGATCCGTATCGACGCTGAGATGCTTCGCAACGCGAAGATAGATCGGAACACTCAAGTAGCCCGCGAAGCGGAGGTAATGGAGGCAGCCCGCGCAACTCGCGCAGCCCACCAAGCCCCGGCGGCGGAGTCAGAAGATGCGGGCACCAAAGCCGCAGAGGAGAAAGAGGAGGAGGCCTGGGACGAGCGATCGCTCGACGAAGGCCAAGAGATCGGCGATGACGAAGAAATCGTCCAAGTCGAGTATGGTGACGAAGACCTTCTACCTTCTACCGCTCGGGATGACCGTTTCTTCGAGTCTAAGGGCCACGGAGGCCAAAGCCAACACGGTTGGTGTTAATAGGACCTCATAGGCCCTTCGCTCGCTTGAGATAGCGAGATACCTACATCGTAGGTGATTTATGCTCGTCCTGCAATGGTGAGATAGGTTTGCCATCTCATCCGCACCCTGCGATGATGTGATGGAATTTTTTTTCTTCCCTCAGGGTTTTTTTTTTTTCATCTTGGCTGGCTCGGCGAACCGTAGAGCTTCAGGTTTTTTTTGGGATTAATTGTGACAAGGGCAATATGGCTTGGAATAGTATCAATTTCAACTAATAATTCTCAATGGTCCTAAGGTCCTTGACTCCTCCCTCTTCTCGAGTGAGGGTCACCTTGGCCTACTTATGCTTGAGTGCCTAGGTACAATATACTTTCTAAGCGCCCTAAGCCTCCATATTCGGATGTTGTTGGTTCTATATCATTCTGGGCATCTGACCAACAATCCAATAATAGGTGGTAATAACTTCCTTGCATGATTTCTACCTGACCTTTTATGCGACCATGTTGCCAACTGTAACTTAATGCCTAATCCCCGTGTGACATTAATTACAAATTGTTTGCGCTCATTCTCAATCTTTAATCAATGGTGACATGCGTGAATTCGTCTACTAATAGATAAATGTTTTATTTCATAGGGTTTATATTCCAGTCTCGTGCCAATAGACCTAGGAAAACTTTGAATTTATACGGACTCCAGTCTCCAACATCTAATAGGACTGGTGAATATGGATAGGCAATTCTGAGACGGAATAGTATATAGTATTCGACTGTGAGGGTAAGATGATAAGGACCGGTTATCCTCTATACACGATTGCAGGCCCTGTGATAATCGAAACGTCCCAGATCTACTAAGCCAACCCTGCGTTCTGGGGCATCAACGAATATCTGGGTTCTGCTGGCAGCAAGGTCATTGGATTCATTAAGAGAGGAGCTCTCCTATCGTCGGTTCTAAAACATCTTTCTAGTCTTAGGTCGGCTCATTGATCAACTGTGTCCTCTTTGGGGGATAGAACAAGATCATTATATCGATAGAAAGGTAAGTATCATTAAATTCTAGCCCGTTAGTCGACCACGTTCTCGAAATAGGTGAAAGATGTGGTTGTCTTGGAGAATCGATTCGTAGGAGTTTGGTTCAACTAAATTTGGTGAGATTCATTAGAAACTGACTGTAGAAAATGATAAGAAAATAACGACGACACTTAGCGAGATACGTTGATGCTTAATTCGGTATAGGCATCTTATAGGATTGGCAATTCGGTTTCAAGTCCCATCAACTCAGCAGACAAGTCCTCTAACGTTTGTCTACGAGAGGACCTGCCAGCATTTGGCCTTGGATCGGATGAGGAAGGGGTGACTGCTGTGTCATATTAGCTTGAGGAATATACTGCGGCATCGTACATAATCGTGCAGCTTATCGGTAGTGAATATAAGAATCTTGACCTAACATCGTACGGGACATCGGAATGTCGAACGATTTACTTGTGGGATCAAGGGGTACTGAAAACTTAAAGTGAAGAGAAAATGAGAATGAATGCAATCGAATATTGTACAAGTGACCATGATTCCACTGTTCTCTTAGTGAAAGACCAAGTATTTCATGGATGAAGTAAGAGAATAATAAGCTTTATGGAATGGGTGGTGAGGTAGAGAGTCAGCTCGACGGTTCCGTAGACGAGAATCCCAATTCATTGAAGTGTCTGCCACTCGTCTACAAAGCTTAGGTATGAGAAGTAAAGAGGCACTAGGTAGGATCCTATGTACACACAGGTCCCGGGACCTTGAAACATCCTGTTCTACATGAAAGTAGAGAAGTATCATCGAGGCTACAGAGTATGTAGGTAGCTTGTATTTACATTATCCAACGCTATGAGGAAGGTGCTTGGGGTTTTGAAGAGGGAAGGTGATGGTGAAAAGATCGTACATATATATACCTCTAGGGCTAAGTCTACCATACATTCATATGACTAGCCTTAGGTATTGCCATGTACCCAGAGGTCCTCTAGTAGGTTCCCCCGCGCGATAACCTAGGTACCTAGGTACTAGTATATGTACGTACTGGGAACTATGTAGTATGTATCGATGTACCATATATGTCGATTGCGTGCACAACCATCCTAGCGGTCAATTGCGAAACCTTTCATAAACCATCAACAAGTTCTCATCGTTACCAATCGTCACCTCGTCTATCGCCGCAGTGAACCAAATCACGATGGCATTAGAAAAAGGAAAAGATGTGATGGAGAAACTCTCTGATATCAGGGTCGATTTCCCGGGGGACAGACGCGAGCAGGACTACCTGCTACAAGACAGATTTCCCCCAGAGTACAAACCCGCACGTCTGGAGGGCATACCAGAAGAAGAAAAGGTCGAGTCTAGCGGCCTAGACGCCCTGATAGTCGTGATCCGCCGCCTCATCGCCCAGATGAGCACGGAAGACCGTGATCCCTCCGACAAAGCGATCGCTCAGCAGGAGCAGAAGAACCCGCTACTCCGACTGGCCATGTCGAACATGGAAAAGGAGTATGAGGGGCACCTAAGGGCCGCTCAGTATTTCGTCCTGAAAGCGTTCCACGGTGACAAGAAGATCCAAAAAGAGGATCTAACCTTTTTGGCACTCTCCGAGCACGCTCTCATGTACGAAACGTTGTGGCAGCGCGACGTTTTCCTCATGATTGACAGGCAGCAGCTGACTCGCGTCAACGACGCAGACAAGTGGCGCCCCCACGTGGAGAGCGACCTAAGCATGTTGGCTAGGCGTAGCTTGATCCGACTCGGGAACGAAGACCTCGGAGATACCCTCTCGGCCAAGTTTGGGCGTTTCCGAGACCCCGTATCCGGCCTCCAGGTAATGTATCAGGCAAATATCGAGTCTGGTCCTCAGTTCCTACGCGTCCACTACACCGCGGACAAAGATGACCCCATGGGCTATGCCAATCTTCGCAGGGTCGTAATGGACGCGAGTCGTCTGGGAAGTGTTGACGGAACTATGACGGGGGCGAGGAAACTCTTGAGATACTATACCCTCATCGCCCAAGTCCGCTTGTCAGAAGACGGGGAGGAGAAAGACGTCGTGCGCACTTACACGAGCGACGCCCGCGCCCTGCGCGCACCCCTTCGTTTCTCAGCCGCGGATGTCGAGCCGCTAGGCTTGCCGGGCACCAGCTATATCCTTTACTACGCCATCTGTCCTCGGTTTGGCAAATTTGAGGATCACTACCCGCCCGAGCTACCGTGGCGGAGCACGCGTAAGGACATCGTCAGCATTAAGGAGACAATCGACGCGTTGGAGAACGAAGAGTCACCGCCCGAATCCTCGTCCGCCAAACGAGCGCAGGGGACAGCTCCGACTAGAGTTAACCAACGAGGCCCCGAGACCGCCCGGCCCGGCCAACCACGCAGAAGAGATGGCCGCGGTCGCGGTCGCGGCCGTGATTACTGGATCGGAAATCGTAGCGATTATCGTCGTGGTAATCGCGATAGTCGCCACGACGATCGCCGCGACATTCGTCAAGATGATCGGGACGGCGACCGTGAACGTGACCGTAACCGTGATCATGATCGTGATCGTTTTGCTGGTCGCGGTCAACCTCTTCGACCACATTCCCACAGCGACTCGTGGCAAAGTCGCACAGACGACGCCATTCGCCACCGCGGCCGCGATCGGCTTAACGAACCTCCCAGCTACCCCCAGAGCTCCTATCAAGCTTCCGAATACGCCACCTTTAGACCTACGAGTGACGCCAGCCGCGCCCAAAGCCAAGATCGCGGGCAGAGCGCCGGGCAACCTATGCAGGAGAGCACCATCATGGGGAGAACCGTTATTGGTGGCGCACCCGTGACTCCGTATGAGTCGGGACATCACCTTGCTCGACCAGACCCTTACGACTTGGGTCCTCCCTCTCCTCCTCGACCTCAACCATCCAACCGCAATCTCACGATCCCCCGCGGCAACCGACAGGTAGCCAATCGTTCGGGTAGGGGCAAGTACAAGGGCAAGGATATGGATTACGGCAAGGGCAATGATGATGGACGATGAAATAGAGGAAAATATGATCTTGTTAATAGTATACCGAGTAGTGGCAATGACTGTAGTGCCCGTGGCCCCAAGTCCACTAAATCCCCCAAGTCAGGTCACAGCTGAAATGCGAATCAGGCTAGTTGGACGAATCCTTGCTATCACGTGCTCCCAGTAACGTCTCTCTTTTGCGACGTCGTCACACGCGAGTCTGGTCTTGAAATCCTCAGTCCTTCACCACCATGCCTCAAGTTCCTCCGCGTCGGCAGGAGAATGGCCCTCATGACGGCTATCTAAACCCTAGATTTAAGTTCCATCTTCGAGAGAGCCACCCTCAGAACGGCTAGATCGGAAATTTTGATTCCATGTTTGGGGTTCGTCTATACGTGTCCGCCGCGACACAATCCGCCTCCAGCGACGACCCGGTACTATACCGGTACAGTGTGTCTCCCTGAAGCTTTATGTTGAAAAAATTGCAACAAGGTTCAAGCTCAAGCACAACGGCTTATATTTTGGGTATTCCCCAAAATCTCCGCCATTTTCGAACTTTCCCCAAGAGCTGCGCGCGTGAATCGCAGCCTGATATCGAAAAGGATATTCGCGATCCATTCTGGTAGCAGATATACACCGTCGACTCTTCGGCATACATGTAAACTTGTTCCCTGAAACTGCGACATAGAAGAAGCCCATATAATGACTTCATAGTCCGAGATGCAATCGTAGGCACCAGTTTTTCTGTCAAGTTTTCTGATTCTACCGACAAACCAAAGGCTTCCAGCATCTTATCTAATAAAATTGGGCTTTTTTGTACTGCTGAAGCTGCACCCCAGGGCTTGTTTCTGATGATGGCCACGATATCCATAGCGGTTGCCCTTGACAGCTTTGTTTGCTCCCCTAATGTAAGGGCAGCGTTCACTCTGACTTCATATTCGTCTTCTTCTAGTAAGCTTACTAAGGCTTTCAGGCTCTCCTCTGGGAGTTCAGATTGGCCTCTTAAAGCCTCTGACGCGCATGCTCGGATGTGGGCTTCCTCGCTTCCAAGTAGCGTTATTAAGATTCTTATAATGTTATCTGGTAAGTTAGACTGGCCACTTAAGACACGAGCAACAGAATCCTTGCCACCCGACCTATCCTTACGCTCGATGATTTTTACGAGAGTCTCAAGGGCAGGTTCAGGCAAGGGTATTTCTTTTAGGGCGAACACAATGGAACAATGAACGTGCACGTTCCAAATATCGAACATCGATACGAGGTCCGTAGTAATATCCACCGGGAAGCTCTCCTGTTCCGACAATATATTATATGCAGAACCCCACAGGTCTTCGTCTTTAAGCAGTGTCGCCAGCTCTACGACGATTTCTTTTGGCAAGTTGTGTTGTCCTCCCAAAGCTTTAGCGGCTAGAACCTTTACATAGGTGGAGCTCTCATTATGTTTAACTAACTTCATAAGAGCATTCAAGGTCTTTTCTGATAAATGTGGCTGATGGTGTAAGATCCAAGAGGCATAATGCCCAAAATCTTCATGTTGATCAGGATCTTCATGTTGATCTTCAATCAGTTGTAAAAGTCCTTCGACAACCGAGTTTGATAAATCGAATTCCCTTCCTAAGGCTATCTCAGCTGTATGCCGAATAGCAACATCTGAATCCTCAGCAAGTTCCATGAGCGCAGTCATAGTCTTCTCCGATAAGATTTCTCGGTGGGCTAATATTTCAGCGACATCCTCCCGAGTGTCCCAGTCCGCATCCCGGAGCAGTGGTAAGATGATTCCATCAATCACTTGATCTGATAAATTGGATACTTTTTTCAAGCCTCTGATCATAGGTTTAAAGACTAAATCGCTTTCCTCGGGAAGGTATTTCATAAAAGCTGTTATGATCTCTTCAGATATGTCTGATTGGTTTGCTAAGATGTGGAAGGCATTACGTCGAAACCAAGAGTTGCTTTTGCTTTCGAGTAAGGTTATAAGTGTTGTAATAGTCTCTTTCGCAAAGTTTGATTTCGAAATCAAGCCGCGAGCAATCTCTTCTTTGATACCATCAGAATCCGTCTCATCATCGGGCTCTGTGATCATTTCCAGCAGTGCTGTAATCATCTCTTCGGGTAATGTCGATTGGTTTAGTAGTATACCAATAGCCGCCCCCACAACCTGTCTATTTTTGTCGTTTTCTACCAGATGGAAGAGATTCTCAACGGTTTCTTCCGGTAGGTTTGGTCGATTCCACATGGCTCGGATAGCAGCAGATTTGACATGGGAGTCTGCGTTATCAATTAACTTTTCGAGATCTCCTATCATTTCATCTGGTATATATGCGCTTGAGTATTCTAGTGATAGTAATCCCAGGACCCGCTCGTAACCCAACTTAGCGCGAAGAGCTCTCATTGGAAACTCAGGCTCTGTTAATAAATCTGAGATGAAGGATTTCTTGCATCCGAACAGTACCCACTCCGCTAGCTTACGCTCCAGCTCTGGTTGAGATTGCAGTGTTGTCGAAGTAATTTTCTCACTCAAGCAGTGCGAAATCAGTCGCTGGTGTGTTGGTCCCAATAGGTCAAGTGTTTTTTCGTCAATGGCTTCGAAGAATCTTGGTAACTCCTTGGGCTTAAGCAACCCCACAGTAAAACGCCATACGATGTCGTAACGGACGTCATACTTGTTTTGGAGCAGGAAGTCTATGGGCTTAATGGTCTTTCTTTCCGAACCATCTGACCCAAAATCTAAATATTCAAGTTTTTCTCCTGATTCGAACTGTTTCGTGAAATACTGTGCTGCGAAGAATTCCTGATAAGTCAGATGCAAGAAATGATAGCTCTGCTCTGGTATATCTGCTAATGAGTCCGAGGTCCGCAAGAACGAAAGTTCCCCGAGCAGCTCGTCAAGCACTTTGCCTTCTCCAGGCTCAATTAATTTGATAAATTCGTTTCGGTGTCTAGGATTAAACTCGACCACGTTGTTGCATAATCCCGTGAAGGCGAGATGTTGGAGAAGATTCGCTTCTGACTCAGCTTTTCGCATAATCTCATTCTGCTTAGCTAGTGAGGCACCAGGATTTAACAGCTTTCGTAGCCGCTCGAGGTCCTTTCTCCATAACTCATCCGAGATAGCTTTGTAAACGCTCGTCATTGTCTCCAGCATTGGGATCTTATCGGATTTCCTACTCCATATGCTCCATATGAGGCAAAGTGCATCTAGCTGAACAGGGATCCGAACTAGGCTCTGAAGAAGCCAATGTTGCTGAAGGAACGACTGTATCTCCCCAATCTTGACTGGATCTTTAATGACCGTTTCGAGATAATTGTTCACCTGATCGGGATAGAAACCAATGGTTTCAAATTCAACATCTATCTCGACTCCCCTTGGAAGCGTGATGTGTGGCCTCGTCGTAACGATAACACTGGGCTTGTTCAAAAGTTCGATAAGTAAAGTCGTTGTAAAAAACTCAGAAGCCTCATCAAGTCCGTCAAGTAGAAAAAGAGTTCTTGAACAGTATCTGTCATCTTTTATGGCATCCCATAAAGCTTCTGCATGGCGAAGTCCATCGTGATCCCAAAAATAAATGTCGGAAAATAGGTCGCAAAGGTTTTTTCGCGACGTTAGGGTTTTAAGGCTTCGCAAGGGTACCCAAATCACGCGATCAAACAACTCTTTCCATATCTTACCACGAATGAAGTCGTGAACAATCTTTTTACACAAGGTAGTCTTGCCAATTCCGGCGCTGCCACGAATCATTATTTTCCTCGGCTCGATCGTTCTCCAATCTGGCCTCTTGCGAGGATTAAACAATGTAGAGAGCTCAACTTGATACTCTTCAGCAGGTGTCTCGACTTTCAACCGACTAGAGAGTGAGAATGGGTTAGTATCCTGTGATTGGACTTTTCCAAACTGCATCACAATCGCAAGGTTGATGTAGCATTGCTCCATTGACAAAGGTTCATTCGATGATAGCCGCTCAATATTTAATCTCTCCTCCGTATAGATTTTCTCGCATATATACTGATACGGTTTGTCGGACGGAATAAGGTTATTGATCTTTTCTCTTAGCTTCTTGTACTGAGAATCTTCTCTCCCAGCAAATTTATTCATGCCTGAATGATTTGTGTCCATATATTCGGCGTCAATTGAAGATCCAGTGGCCGAGTCTCGATCAACAATCTTATGGAGGTCAGCACATACCTATTAACTAGCTGAAAAGAACACGAGGCTTACCATGCCGAGAGGGAACCACTTGAGTATATATGTGGGCATCGTCTCATAAAATGATACAATTCTAAGCTCCCGCTGCTTGTTCCTCCAAGCTCTAAAATTTTTTTCTACGTCGCTGAGATATGTTCCGTGACTTTGAAGATATAGGAGCAACGTGCTATCCGATCCCAAAAATCTTGTTAATGAGGCAAGGATACCACCATGGTAAGACGCAGCAGACCCTTGGTGAGGAGTTCCGAGAAAAATAATGCCCTTCGTATTATCAGAAATGTTTCCTGAGTCGCCGGACGCGCACAATGCCTGCATAATTAGTGCCTCGTTGATGATAATCGAAAACGTCCGTAACACACCTCCTTTATGATGATGCCGCCAAAGCTATGCCCAATGAAGACAATAGGAAGCTTCTTAGGGAACGTTAGTAGTGACAACTCCAATTTATTAATTGTTCTCCTTACTCGGCCTCGTTCCTCTTCCATCAACTGTTGCAGTAACCTCTTGCCAATCTCTGGTGGAGATTTTCTTGGTGCGTTGACCAGCCAATCAGATTTATACACAAAGCTAACGATTCTAGCTTTCTTAAAGTCGTTTACAAGGAGGTCTCGGAGCAAGTGAAATTTTTTCGGGCGATACGGTGAGTGGCTATCGTTAGCGGCGG
This sequence comes from Annulohypoxylon nitens, assembly GCA_022496965.1. Lineage (NCBI taxonomy): Eukaryota > Fungi > Ascomycota > Sordariomycetes > Xylariales > Hypoxylaceae > Annulohypoxylon > Annulohypoxylon nitens. Next base: position 3,842,651 of record MU386621.1, on the reverse strand, counting down.
AATCGTCGTTTTCGGAAGACACTCCTTCCCACGTGTGCTCCGGATCGGCGGCTAGGCCGTGGACGGCAACGATTCTATGAACGAAAATTAGTGATTATAGCATGCAATTGTGCGACTTCAAGAATGCTAACTCAAATTCAGCATCTGGTGGGTTAACAATGATTTCGATTCCATCTTGACGAGACTTTCGATTGCGTCGACGAATATTGCCGATGATAGGGGAGAACAGCACGTAGCCTAATGGAAGCAGAATAGTCAAAGCTGTGATTTTTACGACGGAGGCAGTCTGAGGCGGCATTTCGAGACACTACTGTAAAGACCAACTCTCAAGAAGAAATTATGGAATAAAGGTAGAAGAGGCCAACGTAGCCGAGGAACGAAAAGTACTAGGTATATAGAAGCAATAATTGACACCACGTTCCGTCTGGATCCAATCAACTCCCAGCATTAGCCGCCATTCTTCTATAAAACTCGGCTTAGGCCCTCAAATCTTATTGTTAGCTCGCGAAAATGTAACGCTCGTAGCCGCTTGTTTCTATCATCTTATTTCAGGCTTTCTGCTATGCATATCAGTGACTCCATTTTCAAGGGTCTAGCAGAAATCGAGTCTAATGCGAGAGGCTGGCGTTTACTGGAAATTCGAAGCGACTCGTCTTTCCTCTAGGTGCCAATGACGAGAAGATAGCAAATATAGTGTCTGGCGCAAGGAAGCTGAGTTAGAAAGATAGCGACATTCCAAGTATCCTCGGAGAACGACTCGAGGACTATCAATTGAAGAAGAAACATACCTACGAACCTGCGCTCGGATCAGATGCCGTCCTGAAGAGGTTAGGGGATTCGGAGCGGGCTCGCGGATTACGATCTGGGATCAGCGCCACTAAGCGTTTTGAGGATGTGACGACTGGCTTCTCGAGGGGCTGGTGATCTTTATGGTGGGGGTGGGGGCTGAGTTTCTCCTAGAGATAGCATCGTCCACACCCGCTGAAATATCGTAGTATAAGAAGATGAAACTCTAACAGGTCACATAAAGTGAGTTCTTGTTTCTCCAGGGATATTAATAAGACTTTCTTGCACATATCATACATTCTTTGCTCAAGGATGCAGAGATATAGATTCCAGCATGTGCAAATATGTGATCACAATCGCGGGGATTGTTCAAATGATTGATGCGGAAGCAGCGCCGCAGTACAAAACCCCGCCGGAGTCATCAATTAATAAGCTAAGCACATCCGTATTATTTTAGAGCAGCCTTCTCTTCTCGTTTCGTTATATGAATCAGCTCTTTGAGGATCATCTGCGGGAAGTAGGTCTCGTCATTATAGCAGTCTACCCCGCATCACCTCCCCGTGAGGCTCGCATAACAGAACGCAGGTCCGCTCCGGTTTATAAGGCAATTCACGATCCAACCGAAGTTCGCAGTGTAGAATGCATCCATCGTGCATAGGTAGGTAGGTAGCCCTAAAGGTACCTAATCTACCTAGTAGTACTACGCACTAAAATATAGCAGTTTTCCACTAACTTATAGTGGGTAGATCACTATTAGACCTTCAGCATTACGAAGGTTGCGGCTAATATGCTGGTGGGTGTGGCAGTTTCTTCTGGTGGCTAGATAGCGCTAAAAAAAATACAGTGGGCTCCAGCTTATCCACTGAGGTGGGCAATTACTAGGGCTAATAGGCCTAAAATTAATTAATACAGTGTCCAATCGTGCGGCTCATGTGCAAGACCTTTGGCCGCTACATTCAAGGCCTATAGAAGAGATCGGAATCTAAGAATACATGTCGCAGTATGATTTTTAGTCATTTCAGACTCTTTGAGAATGTAGAAAGTCTCATATCAAACTTTTTCGCGGGCCTCTTGGAGTGGGGCAGTTTCGACCAAGTATTCGTCCAAGAAGTAGTTCGTGTCCAGGTCGTCGCGTTCTCCATATGGCAACCTACCGTGATGCGACGAGCGACGGGTAGAGTTCTTCAAAATCGAGAGTCTACGCTGCCCGATCCTCCCACAAAGACGATTTCTAGTACGTATGTAAATTCCATCGATTGCTCCCTACGTCTAGCCCTAACATCTTTAACAGGCACATCTAGTGGGGTTCTTTCTCCTCCCATACATACCCCTCTATGCTTCGTACGGGCACTTAAACCTAAATCCCTTTGAGGGCGGTTACCTAACGAAATAATTAAAGAGGTACCCAGAATCATGTATATGTTCTAATTGAAGAGTATGTCAAACAATAAGTCTATGCGATTGCATTAATACGGGGTATTATTCTGTTGGCTCAAACGTAATTGGTTCCTAACTCCTTGGTACAGCTCAAAGAATCCCGCCCTGCCTAGGCGGATACAAGTTAAACGCAGCATGTTGGTTTCTTTTGTGCTACCAACTTACGTGATGGGGACTATACATCTTTCCGAGCTCCCGAGCATGACTCCTCAGACACTAAGAACCACCGGAGTTCCTCACGATTTCCAATCCATCTCGGCCAATTACCCTATTAAAAGTCCATCATGCCTACCATTACTCTCCCTTCCAAGCCAGACGCCCCTATCGCGTATGAACTCTTTGAAGGTGATGCTGCGAGCACTCTGCTCGTCGTTTGCCTAAATGGTCTCGGACTTGCGCAGGGTGTTTGGAAGCCGACCATAGACCTCTTTCAAAAGTCTAACGTCTCTCCTAAGCCGTGGATACTTACATATGATCGCTACGGTCAGGGAGCTTCTCCGAGAGACCCGCGCGAAAGTTGGCCTTCTAAGGAGCCCGGCTATGCTCACACGCTAGATGACGTTACCGACGACCTTCATGAGCTGATTCAGACTTTGGTTCCTGGCTGTTCCTCGCGTGTTGTTCTTATGAATAATAGTATAGGTGCTCATATTGCTCGAAGATACGCTGATAGGTAATAGACGACAAACACGTATCCCTCTAGCTTCATCGTGGCTAAAGACTTGTGTCTGAACTAGGTATCCTAAGATTGTTGAAGGGATCTTATTCCTTGATTCTAATCCTGGAAATACCGACTATGCCAGTATATGGCCGAACCCGAAGGATCCGTCCTTCGATTTAGGTAAGATGACTCCCCCCGGCACGTCGCTTGAGGTGTATGAAGCTGCCTATGCCAAGATGACGACGATATTCGCACCGGATGCCAAAAACAACGAAGGGTTCGATAGGAGGGAAATCAAGAACATCCTGCCCGACCCGTCGAAGCCGAAACTAAAGGGGTCGAAGACTTCGGATAAAGGACCCTGGATAATAGTCGTGGGCCACGAGCTTGAGCAATTCTCGAACGAAGAATGGGCTATGTTGAAGGTTCCTATAGGCATGGCTGAGATGTATACTCAACCGTAAGTCGAAGCTTCTTCCCATCCGATCTAGCATTTATCTAAATATGAATAGTATGTGGCAAGAGTACAACGAGGGACTCTGCGGGCTTACAGACTCAGATAGGGCGAAGGGCCCCGTCATTTCGCCCAAGTCCGGACACTTTATTCAAAAGGACAACCCGCCTTTTGTTGCGGAGCAGCTCGAAGACCTGGTCAAGAAGGTTGAAAGTTCTCAGTGACTATATACGCACGAGATTATCTGATTCGGGGGCAAGTCAGCTCAAGTTCGGCGGATAATGAAGTCTTCAGATATCTAGTCGGTGCTTAGCGCATACCTACCTACCTAGGTACCTAGCTAGTCCGCATTATCAAATACTTCAGACAAGATTCGGCGTCTTTCTGGCAAATATGATTCTACTACTCCGAGCTTTTGTTCGAAAGAAGAACTATGCTGAAGATAACGTAATAGCCATTGACTTGTCTACTCATCATCTAGCAAGTCTCCAAGGTTAAACAACCATTGAGGTCTGCGTGCTTCCTTCAACTTTCTTTTCTCCTTGACTAATTTCCTGCGTTCTCGGCGCTGAGCCTTCTCCTCTGGCGTTTTCTCTGGCCGAGGCTTTTTGCCTTTCTTTCTCGTCTTCGGATTAAGTAGGACCCATTCCTTTATAGGATCCTCGAAGAGAAACGAGAGAGATTGTTGATCCTGATCTGGAATACGCCACGCCTTCGCGATCGTTTTAATAGAAGACAGTGTTACTCGGGTAGATAGCGTCGGCTTAGACTTGGGCTTGTCGTCGCGGTAGTTCCAGTCCCGCACGGCAGTCATCAACAATGCGTGCAAAGTAAATCGTGTATCGTTGCCGGCAATGTGCAGGTCTTGCCACGGGAGCTTTAAGGCGTCGAGAGTTGTTGCCAGCGAGTATCGATAGTATTTCTGCAGAGGAAACTGAGCAACTTTTAAGACGTCGAGGTGATATAACGGGCGTACGCCGAGACGGAGCCTCTCAAGGTATACACAGTCGGCCGCGCCGCCTCCGTACGTGACAAGTACAAAGAACCGACCTTTGATCAACCTCTTCAAATACGTCTTGACGTTTTCAGCTTTAATCTGTCTGGTCTCTCCGAAGAGAAATCTACTAGATCGGTAGCTGAGATGGTTGGATTGCCCAACCTGAAGCTGGTGCGATTTCATAAGATTTTCCGCATTTCCAAGCGCAGACCTCGTTTTCGCAGCAACTGGAATAGTCATATAAGACCGTAAACGTCGCGTATCTAGAATTGATATGCCAATTAGACATGGACTATTCTCGGCGCATTTAAAGTCTCTTGGGCCATCGATGTCGATCGAAACAAATAAAATATCTTTTAGCGAAGAGTTAGATAGCGGCGGTCCTAGTAGTATCTGGGAAGGGTTTTCGCCTAGGCCAAGGAGATGTCGAAAGACTAAAAGCTTTTCTCGAAGTAAACCTGTGTGTTTCGGAGCGCCGTATGACGAATCCTTTACAATGTTGAGCAGCGTCATATCTACTTCGCTTGTAAGATAATATAATTCAATTTCATGTGTCGTATCGGGCGCTCTAGGCGACTTTGACTGCTTAAAATTAGCTGTTTCTAGATAAAAATATGAGGTACGCATGCCGGTATTTCTCGAGACCGAAGACTCGAGGACCGCTCGCTCTGATCAGAAATGCTTGTTGGGGCATGCTGATTTTTAGAGGCAACCAACTGCGAGTTAAACCCTTTGTCTGCAAGTTTTAATGCCTCGAAGTTTATGCAATCGGCATTTAACAAGTGACTGTGATGGCTCATAAACCTTGTGAGGACGGCATGACATACGTTGGTTTTATTGCGGTGCTAACCATACCAAAGCTAGCGCATTTGCCAGATCGACCTAGCCGATAGAAGAGAAACGAAAGAAGACCCATGAACGCATGTTGATAACGGGAAAAGATTGTTGAGCGTACATCCAAGAAATTATAGGAAATAGGAACGCCTCTTTAACAGGAACTAGTCTCGCGGTCAGGAGTCGTTGAGATTCGGTGTAGCTCTAGAAAGAGTCCGACGAAGAAACATGCGCGAATCGATCCCCTCATATGGATACGAAGAGTGCAGTGGCGTAGTGATTTTCGGTGACTTAATTGCCTCGGAACTTTGCGATTTTGATTTTGTTCACCATCAATTCAGCCACCCCGCCTATGTCCGAGCGAAAATCAAGAATCTAAGGGTAGAGATTTTCATTCGACAATATAACAGAGGCTAATGATTTGGATCGGGAAAGTGACCGCTGCTTTCGACGCAGATTAAGACCTTCTGCTTGCGTGACTCTGTTCAGCAGTGCGATCATCTTAGATGCCTAACAAGAGGTAAACAGTATTTTCGGCTGCTTTAGTTCTGTTCATACGCTTGTCGTTTAGCTTTTTTTTTTTTTTTTTTCATATCTCGTGACGAAAGTCTCTCGCCCTCTTATAGCATTAGATACTGTATAAGGCGATATAACCTGGAGAAGTACCGAACGAGAACCAGAACTAATCACCCCTTCTCCACGCGTACATACCCTGAGAATTATTCGCGTGATGAAATGGCGGGTTCTAACAGCACGCTTTCAACAAAATGTACTATTCTGTTAGATGGGAATATGTGAGCCTCAGCTGTCGAACAACTCTTCAATGATTAGCCAGTACTTTCGCTGAGAATATCACGTATGGTAGGCTCCGTGCGGCGCCACGTCTTTCATCTCAAGGGGAGGCTACATGGTTTCATCTTTCGCACACTGTAGCAAAACGATGAAAATACGTTTCTTTCCTTAAAATTTTATGGAGAGCTACGTTAGCAATGTCGGTAAAGGTTCAACCGCCCATAAATGACGTTGACAAGGCAAGTCCCGCAAAGAGGGTTGACGGCGTCGGTGGCAGGGGTAAAAAGGGCGACTATAGCGACGGAACATCCTGTTAATATTACACCAAAGTCGACGTCTGGATACGCTAATTAACAGCGCTTCTTATACAGACTAATCAATCCAAGAGTATCCCCGGAGTTGGATAACGCTATGTCCGCTCTGTTATCGGCAAGTAGAAGCTTAACTCGACGTGCTCGGGAAAAAAATGTGGGATCCATATCCGACATGTCTCGGCTGGGTGCAGACTGCCGCGACTCGGCGTTCGTCGTGGGTCGAGGGCAAGTGGAAGACAGGGGTTGCGACAATTAGATGGGTAGGTCGGTTTCCGTGACACACGGCAATATAGTAGTAAGCCGTTTAAGTCGTAAAAGTAGGTACCTAGTAAGTACCAGATACTAGGTCACGCAATCGGATGTTACATATTTGCATATTTGCATGTTCGCCCGTTAATAGTTATCGATATGGACAGCCGATGATGAGATGCGAGATATTAAGAGCGTCGGGCAACCGAAATTCTATCCATCCGATCCGATAGGTCTAAAATGACCAGAACACCTACGTAGCCGCTACGCTAGTGGGAAAATTGGTAAACCCAGAGATCGCGAGGAGATTAAGTAAGATGGCCCGATGGAAATCCGGGAAGAGGGTGGTGGTGTCGGGGTGTAAGGGGTCAAAGAATGGTAAGAGGATGGCGCTTTAGGCAGGCTCTGAGTTGACCTGCATGACAACGTGATCAAAGTTGGAAATGTGTCCTGTCGTCTCCCGCCTTTTCGATTGCTAGACGGCAATGGAGTTCCAAGGTTCCGTTCGAGCATTATAGAGTAAAAGTTTCCGAGTTCCAATATTTGAAGCTGCAACTTGCAAGTTCCGAAGTTCGACGTTGTATTTTTTACACTTCGCCCAAACTTCCATCTTCTTAGTCACGTCAACAACGTCGAGGGGTCTTTTCCCAAACGGTAATAGCGTCGAACTATCGCGAGAGATCACCGTAGCACCGTAGTCTTAACTTTTGGGTTAGGTCTTTCATGTGACGGCAGCGGCAGCCCTGCGAGGCTTCAAAAGTTTCTAGGCTTTCCAAGGTTCTCTTTTTAGGCTTTCTAGGTCTTCTAAGCTGTCCAAGCTTTTCCACTTTGGTCTGTGCATCGGTTTAGATGCTGGGGTTTCCCGTTTTCCGTTTTCCGTTAGCCATCATACAGTGCGTACCAAGTACCGCGTAGTAGCATTATAGGTGCGAGGAGTACTTGGATACTTTGGTACTTGTTCCAAGATTAGTATGGGTACTGCTGGGTAGGAGAAAAGATTAAAATTACAGCGCTCATATAACTGGACGGATCGTGTCTTTTCCAAGACTTTCCTAATGTACCTTTCAAAATAGTTCGAGTTATATGGACCGTCATATATATCATATATGCTCGTCCGGATGCGCTCGAGAGATTTCCTTACTTAATCTTCTTCATCTAATCGATTCGGTCGCTATTCATCTCTCCCCCGACCCCCAGCTGCGCGCAAGCTCGGTACCGTGCGTATGACTGTCTAGTACTGTTTATTTATACGGTTCAGTGCACGGTCTCGGCCTGTGCCGGACAGCCGGGTTAGCGCGTTGTCTTGTGTGCCGGAAAACCGATCAGAGTCCAGGGAAATTCTTCAACCGTCATACTTGGCATTCAGGAAACGGTCGCATTGGATGATCGAACTTCGACCACTTTTACATACATACATACTACATACTACTCGTCTTTCAAAGGAGAAGTTGGGCGGAAGATGACGAGCCCTTCATTCATTCCATGATTGAGCAACTCTCTTTTTTCACTCGAGCTCCAGCTACAGCTACAGCCAAAGCCAAAGCTAAAGCTACAGCTACAGCCACTCCAGCTACGCCGTCCACGTCTCACGCGCGCGCATGATGAGCAGTGGCGGCTCTTCTGACGGCTTCGAGCTCACCACCACCAACAATAGCAGCTCGACCGTCGGTCACTCCCGCGGCTCGCGCGGCGATTCCCATCGCCATGCGCCTCTTAGGAGGAGGGCTGCGAGGGTCGAGGGAAAGGCAGGGCTGGACTCCCTACCTCTCGAGCTCCAGTACCTCATCATCTCTCACCTAGATCTATCTAGCTTGGTGACGCTTCGGCAGACTTGCCCGCTGTATCGCCAAGTTATCACGGCCGACGTCCTCCGCAAGCAGTTCTCTGCTGGGGACGGTTGCCACGACCCGGTCCTAGACGGCTGCTGCACCGAGTGCCTGTGCATGCCGGGACGTGACCGTCTCATCGTCAATACGACGCAGCCAAGCTATGAGTGGCGGTCGATCTGCTTTCGTTGCTGGCGCGATCGTCTGAGCCTCGAGAACCAGCGCAAGCACTGGCCGCTGGTCGAGATGGTCAACGGCGACTACGGTTACATATGCCACTTCTGCACCTGGCCCGTCCACAGCGGCACGTCTAACAGCAGGATCAAGCAGATGCACGCCCCCTGTAGGGTGAGGCGGCTCGTCGTCGTCGTCTCGTGGCTCATAATGGCCATCATACAATTCGGGCTCGGGATGCTGGCCGCCGTGCTGGCCTGGACCATGTTCCGGAACTCGTCGACGGTCTTGATACCTGCAAGCGTACGGGCTCCTATATTCCTCTCACTTCTACTCACGTCGGCATTCTGACGATTGCGGCTTTTTTTCTAGATCGACTTCGGCTTGGCGATATTGGCTCTGTGCATCTTCGTAGTTCGTGTTGGGACGACGAACGAGCAGACGTACACGCGCGCGCTCGCCTCGGAGCTGATAATCACGTTTATCCGCATTCCCCCGGTTACGTATACAGCGCGCGAAACCGTCATCTCCGAGACCACCCAAGGCGGTCCGCTACCCAAGTTTGGTTTCGGCGTCTTTTTAATTAACTTGTAAGTTTATCCAGTGCGGCGTTCTACCTAGCTCGTTGCGGCTACGATACTAAATGCCCATCCTCCACAGGATATTCCGCCTTCTAGATATGGTCGGTTACACGTTGCTCAACTGCGGCTATGATCCGAGGAGTATCTTTCTAGGGGGTTTGCCTTTGAAGAAGAAGCTATTGTATGGCTTCTGCACGTTTATGGTATGGTTTGCGTTTATACCATTTTGAAATTAGTTGTAATGAGCGACGTAAGCCTCTGGCACGTCGCATCCGTCGCATCAATAATAGCCTCTACGGGGGCTGCGATGTCGACACGTCTACTGTTTGACCCTCGTAGCGTGTCTTCTTTTACACCATCTTCGTCACTGTCATATTACCATACCTAGGTAGCTTGTCCTCATGGGATAGTTGATCCGGCGACTAAAAATATACTATTAGCTCACGTTGACAGTCGTTTTCAAGCTGCATATGTTGATCGACGCTAGTCTGACGCCAAGCCGCCTAGGTCGCCTTATCTAGTCGTTATTTTAATGGATCGAGACGATTTAGACGGTCAAATCTGGTCGTATACACAACTAGGGTCTGAATATCTAGGAGTAGTTTATTAGTCTCTTTGTTAATTCAAAGCACCTTTTACGGGTAACGTAGACAACATTTCGCCAGCCTAATACCAGTAAAGCCATGGAGTTGCAATTCATTTCATCAACATGCCTAGCCAAGACCAGCGAGGCATCCATGATGTAATCAGATATCTATATCATTATAGTGATAGGGAAAAAGTTATCAATAAATGCCACGACCCTTAGAACCCCCTCGCTCAACAGACTATTCTTCGCCTCCCCACTATCATCGCCCTCTGTTTGGTCGCCGCAACGGTGGCGGTTTTTGTGAATTGAAACCTGGTTATACGGGAATAAAATGGTTATCAAACTTCCCTCGTCATTGTAACTTAGTTAACTAGCGTTCTCGCCATATTAGGAGCATTGAGTCTCAGTCGCATCTTATCTGCTTAATAGGTGCACCAAAGACCTCGAACCTTGAAAGTAACTTAAACGTTAGGTATGGACACCGACTGATTTGCCAGATATGCTTGGTCTTTAATAGGTAGAATGGCTCACGGCTCGAGTTATCTTCCCTGGACCAAGCTTTGTGGCGCGTAGAGCAAGCACCTTGGCCTCCTTGGCCTCGCTACCTAGTCTGGGTCTCTTCTGGGACTTTTAGGTACTTACCTACCGGTATTGATTACCTAGGTAGCGGTAATGCTTTCAATTAGAACAGCACGATACCTAGGTAAACATCGCCGCTGTGGATACGCAAGTATCTTATATAGGTCCATAGGATGGTGAGGATGATCGGTACCACGTTCCGATATGTTACGCGAAGCGAATAGATCAAGACGAGTCCAGCACCAAGGTCTTGCAGCTATATATATTCTTCGTTGTCAATCATGTTCAGTAATCTGCGAAACATTCATCTCGTGTAGGGAAGCTCTTCCCATTCCCCATATGAACGGAACCAGTTCTTTTGATCTCCTTGAAAACTACCTAGGTATTTAGGTGGAAAGAACACGAGCTTATGACCCAGCCTAGAGAAGGCGAAAAAGTAATAACCGCTAGATTTCCACTTGCAGAATACCGATAACAATATTATGTAGACATTAGAACGAACAACTTCATTATGTCATTCGACACTCCTAATGTAGGAGAAAATGGCAATTCTAGAGTCGGAGTTGAGGTATGCAGTTTAGTAAATCTTGCTTAATGGCTTGCTTGCGATGTTCCGTAATTCATAGGACGATAAGAATTGCGAGAAACGAAATGGCAGATACATCGTATTCTTTAAGAACATATATGTAACATAGGTAGTATATATGAAAACCTCCCCAGCGCCCGCGGAAGCAATTAAAACCAATAGCTTAAGCAAACCCTTTGCCGCATATAGACGTTAGATGTAATTAAATCCCCCTAACCAGTACCAATGCAATTCCCGCTTATAAACCGTCGCTGACAATGCTGAAAATGCGATAAACATGAACCTTAACTAACCCGCGATGCTCTCATGCCCGTTAACGATGCATCAGAAATGCCGAAAGTCATGCAAGCCTTAAATGCAATACTTGTACAAGCAGTAATGAAAGAAAACAGCGCTTCGATGTATCAATTCTGCTTCGGCGACAGATCCAACACCATGGATTTCAGCATTGTAGCCATGCGCGTGCGAGACTCGTCTTCGGTGAGCGGGGTTGGGCTCTGCAGAGGTCTCAGGTGTCGGTCCTCGGCGTGGAGATGCGGGTTCAGAAATCGGTCCATGTTGTAGCCGACATCTACAGGAACGTTGATATTGGGTCTCTGAACTACTTCAGGACCGACGTCTTCTTGGCTGTAGATAGAGTAAAAGTTAGGTTCTTGTGATGTAAAGCGCAGATCATGAATATGCAGAAACGCAGGTACTCAAGAAAGCCCTGGAACTTTTAAGAAATGGTTGCCAATAGCGACAGCACTAACTTTAGATATTGAACTGCGTGCGCTGAACCGTCGACTTGGCCGTTATTTGCCATTTCGGAGATTCGGGGCCAATCAGCAAAGTTTAGAAGCCGCTGAGCTTTCCAGCGCTCTGGTTTCGGGCTCGTTTAGCGCTCGGCTGCAGCCGCTAGCAGCGTGCAAAGGCTGTATGGATTGGACGCTACGCGGACAATCGTGGGGTATTTTAGGTAAGTAGGTACCTATACCTTAGTACATGTACCTGCCTACCTAGGTAGGTAGATAAGATAAAGTGCTCTGGGGTTTTCGTGATTCGCAAACGATTCTCAGAACTTTTTTTCTCGACTTGATACTTAGGACCTAGGTCCTATTCAATGCTGCAACAACAAAGACAAGAATAGAACGGGGACGAAAAGAAATGCGACGCCCGCACGGAAAACTAGCCAACTTTTAGAATTCGGCTATGGATCAGCGCAGAAGTAACTCAGCTTGTCGATCGAGGGCAATTCCAGAGGACCAAGATCATGACCAGACCGAGATTTATGTAAAGAATCTCCAAGGCACGGCAATAGAGGGCTAGTCCGCCAATTCGCTAGAACTGCCCAGCTCGACCGCGTGGTATACCTTGTGGTAATTCCACAATCCGCGATCTAACTTCTTCCACTTAGTCTCAACCCCCACGACGTAGGAATCGACAAGCTCGGAGCCGTGGTTCGCCAAGGTAAGGAAATGCCATCTCTTGACATGTTGTTTTTCGGGGAATTGCATGATGTCATCCGGGTCTCCCTCAGTCTATCGCCTGTACCTAACTCGGGCTGGGCACATGGGAAGAGTAGTAGCGGACGCCTGTGAATAGCCTGCGAATGGCCTATGAATGGCTAGGAATTTGAGGCTGATGAGCTACTGAAAGCTTTCCGCTCAGGGTCCAGATCCAGAGTCGTTTTAGCCCCCACAGGCGGTGCTGATCCTATTCCCCGTTTGGAGAAGCAAGTCAGCGACCTAACCCAACCAACTTTTTCAATATGGGCTGATTTCTTCTCCCTCGTTCGAATTTCAACATGCTGGCCGAAGCGGATTGTTACGTGTGAGGGAGGCCGATCGGGCAAACTAGGATCCTCGTTCTCATGAATAACATCATAATCCGGGTTCTTGACCTCGAGTGCCTAGCGACCCGGCCCTCGTGACCGCAACCCTAAGGCGATCATGTCCTCATTTTTACTAGAATATTGATTCTATGAGTCCTTAGCTCGTGCTATGATCTATGAGTATTTCGTCAGAATCGATAGCGGCTTTGCTTTGCTATGATCGCTAAGATGCCTTCCTATGGCAATCCTCTACTGGCAACCCCCCACGAAACGACGAGGTGCCATCTCAAAATTCGAAGAGTCGAAGCTCACCGAACGACGATGACGTTGTACCGTTCGAAACGACACGGCAGATCACTTTCTTTGCTACTACAATAACAAGATGACGTAGTTGTAAGCTAGGTCGCGAAGTTGACTAGGTAAGTACCTAGGTAGGTAGGTATTAACTATCAGACTTAGGACGCAAAGACAAAACTTGGATGACATCCATGGGACTACGCTTTGCCGGAAGGACTTGCCGGAAGGACTTTCGGTCTTCAAGTCTAGAACTAGATGCCATGTGTGAATTCCGACCTTGGACGAAAAGAGTTCAATACCTACCTAGGTAGGTAGGTAAGAAGATGGTTTAGCAAAATTTAGTGAGACACAAAACACGCAGCATTCGATTTTCCTTTTTTTTCAAACTGGCTACGTCATCGGCACAGCAAGCCGCGCGGGCGGAAATACAGCCCCTGGATGCTCCGCATGCAGGGTTAAGAGGACCCCTAAATTCGTAAGATGGGGAAAGGGGACCTAAGCGGAATTTCGTAGATGGAAATCTTGAGAATTTCGATCCTCCGCAACCGCAAAGGCAAATTGCGCGCAAAACATTCGATGCATACGACGTGGGATCCTCTTCCTCCGGCTATTCCTCCGATGACATTGTTCGCAGCCAATCATTTGGATGGAGAAGATTTCCGATCCTGAACAGCGAATCATAACACCGTTGTCTACTATGTACGTGCATATATAAGCTAACGGGAAGCGGGCAAGAAAGTCGCATTTCAGGCAGATCGCAAGGCGAACGCGCTAGCTACAGCAATGGGTGCCTATCAAGATCTAGGTAGGTAAGTATTGTACAATACAATCTACATTCGTCCAGCTATAGCTACGTCTTCACTAAACTGTGGATAGTACCTACCTAGTAGTAGACCAATGGCCGAATCTAGTTGGATGCTTACACAAATACGTCAACGGTAGGTTGCCAAGCCAATTCCATCCATGGATACCTCCAAGAGATGGAAAGAGGGTAGAAAGGGAAGGGAAAGAGAGAAGCGAGAAGCAAAAGGAAAAGGCATGCGCCCAACACGGAAACACGCACCCATCCGCATCCGTTACACAGATGTCCCGCCGGTGCAGGTCTAATCATTTCCCCCTCTTCTCCATCTTCTCCCTCTGTCTCCTCCCATAGATGTGTCGAATCGTTTCTACAACACCATCCCATCGTTACGTTACACCATGCACACGTTCAAGGCGTGAGCATTTCCATACGCAACGTCTACTTTGGGTTAATCTACCTAGGTCCTAGGCTTTAAGCGTGGCCTTATTCTGATGTCAAAGTGCATTTGAATCTCAGGAGTCTCGGATCAGCGACATAAGAGTTCTCTCAACACCGCACCGGAGTTACATAGTAACGAGTTATGCGCCGCGTGACTCGAAGTGTTGCGTCACTACGACATCGACATATTCCAAGACGCGGTGTCGATACACGACATAACGCACAAGGTTATCATTTCGGTTCGATCCTATTGATATGTACAACTTCGGACGCGATCGACCCTTCTCGACGCGTGCTGCCAAAAATACCTACAATACCTACTCATCCCGCGAACCAATTCTTACCCCACGTTCGATACCTAAACCTGGAATTTACGCTATTCCTCCCTCCTTTTTTTTTCAAAGATTTCCGAACGTCCAAGAACTCTCCCATGAGTATGTCTGGCCTGGCCCGGTAATCTGCTTCTCGACGCGTCCCCATTCGGGGCTTTGTCACTGCCGTCAGCCCTCGCAGCATACGTGGATTGATACTTCCTCACTCGCCTTTGGATAATGAAGACATCGTAAAATACTACAAGGAATAGGGGAAGGTATAGGAGGCGGGGGTTCTCTCACTGATTGATGCCGTCGACGTAGTCCTGCGCTTCGATTGCTATGCAAGAACTTCTCACCACCTTACGGTTGTCCTTCGTCCCCTGCGTGCTCTTGAGGTCGGCAGTACCGTCCATCCAGTTACATGAATAGACTACTACTCCGGACTGATCTGTACGTAGATCGGCGGTGATGCCAGAAAACTCGCTGGCCAATTGGACGACGGCAGCGTCCTTGGGCGCGTCGTCGATCAGGAAGTAGCCGTTGTAGCCTTCGCAAGCGCCGCCGCCGCCGCAGTTGCCTGAGAACTTTGGGTCGCCTCGCGCGTGACCTAAGAGTAGACCGGCACGACTCGCAAAGTCGTTGATGCTATTAGGCTCTGCCGTAGCGATCTTGCCCGTAGGCAGCGCTCCGTCGTCGGCGACCAGGTACCGCTTCGAATAGGGTAAGTACAACGTGTGGTTCCAGATCTTCAACGTGTCGGGGTTTCTGTAGGCGTCCAAGTTGAAGTAAGTGTGGTGGGTCAGCATGAGCGCTTTACCATCGGGGATCTCAAGTCAGCGAGGCGAGCATCGAGATGCTTTGCGGAGGTAACGTACGAGTCTTAGCCTCGGGCGACGTCGCTTCCATCGCGATCTTCCACGTGCTTTTGCTGACGCTGTACGTGACCTGACCCTTGACGAGGCCTAGCATGCCTTGGGAAGAGTTGGACGCGTCCCGGACGGTAAAGGTGATGGAATCGTCGGTCACAGCGCTCACGTTCCACACGCGATACGACCAATTGTTCGTACCGCTATGCAGAGTGTTTGTGCCGTCGTTGATCTGCGTCTCGTACGTCGTGTTGTCGATCGTATATTTGCCTTTCCCGATGCGGTTTACGTAGCGGCCGGGAATGCTGTTGTATACGGGATGCCCCGGGTCCTTGGCTGGAATGGGGAAGGTTAGCAGCTCCTCTGTCGGTCAGGGACGTGCGGTATCTACGAGAGGGGTATATTCACGATAGTAATCTATGTCGTCGTATCCGAGCACCACGTCGACATCCTCTCCGTTCTTATCCTTGACGAATAGGTTAGTGAGCGTAGCTCCGTACGGGATGAACTAAATTGAGCGAGCGTTAGCATGTCTATCCGCTACCCGTTTGAGGTTTTGCCGCCCGACCTTTGCCGTTATCCCCGACGAGGATATGGTGTATTTTCCGTCTTCCCCCGGGCTAGGAACTTGGGCAACGACAGACGTCGTCGCCGCCAAGACTGGGAGAGCAGCTACGAGGCACCGCATCTCTGCAATTGTTTTCCGCTGAACGAGCTTGGGAGGTAGCTATCGCGATCACGGATTCGAGCGATGAGGAAGTATCAGAGGGCAAGCACACGCACTCACGAGACACCCTTTCGAGAAAGAAGAGACACTTGGCTTATTACTACCTCTACCCCAATATTGCGATACGGCCCCTCACTGCGTCTCGTTCCTTTAAATAGCTCCCGCGGGGGCAGGGGCAGACCGCTGACCGGCGCTGCTGGCCAGGCCGCGCGTGTAAGCAGAGCACTTTTGGCTCACGCCATACCGAGAGAGGCGATTCGGGATTATTCTGGGGTGTCTGGGGTGCATTGGCGAAAGGATATGGGGCAAAATAGCCTGATATGACAGCAGCCAGTAAGCTCGCGATGTTTCCCGGGTTCCCCTAGTGGGAATGATTAGAACAGCGCTCAGCGTATTCGGGGTAAATTCGACCTTAAAGATATTAAATGGACTTTATGTGGATTTGGCGGCTCAAATGTTCTCGCCATTAAGCCACGGGCGCGCTTGTCTTAGGCGACTCGGCATAGCCGGCTCAGCAGCTGGAGCATATTCATATAAGTTCATATAGATCATGGAACTTCCAAAAAGCTTCACGGCACTCGACATTAAAGAGCCAGCCCAGGTTGGATCCTTCAACCACAGTAATTCCGATAGGCGATTCTAGTACCTAATGCAAGTCGCTATGTAAAACCATCACCAAACAAACCACTGAAGCATTTCGGCGGCGAGATCGGGATGCAGACTTACTAGGTACCTGCCTGCGGACACTTGGGAGAGCTCCATAAGTTCAAAGCGACCGTTATTTGCATGAATATACCTGTTTTTGTTCCATACCGCACGTTTGGGAACATCTAACATCAAACAAAGAAGATGCATCGTGTTTGAATGAAAACAGGATCTACGTAGTTTATGTAGATGTATTTCTTGTCTCTTTGTTAAAACAAACTTTCCAAGGAGGTCGTTGGTTATTGTAGTACCATATCGAATATACTAGCCGACTATATACTACGTAGGTAGGTTTGAGCACTTGGGTACTTAAGTGAAATATCGGGCTACACTTTTCATAAACTTGAGGCGCGCTTGATAAATAATTCTTCATTCACTAACACAGAGAACATCGCGTATCTTTACACTCACCTGGGCACGTATCACAATACGACAAACCGGCGGATATCTAGATACCTAGACTTTCTAAAATGAATAAAGCCCCGCTAATAGACACACCCTTACCATCAGGGCAATTGCTCGAAGATGGGTCAGAACTGTATAACCCTATTAGTATCCCGAGAAAACAGCTAGAAGCAGACAGTATAAGGCTATGGCAAGAGGTTCATCAGTATCAGGAATTGCTTGCTCACCTACCAGTTGACGGCGAGCCGCGTATGGTTGAACCAATCTCGGCTGGTCAACTTGACCATCTATACGAGTATCTAGATAGGGTAGCGGTGGACTTCAGTCCCGACGTCAATAGCATCGCTTGCAAGGGGGTAAGTTAACATCCATTACCTATAATGTTAGATGTTCGTCTCACGATTTATATTTAGGTATACAGAGCTATTCTCGACAGTATCGCCACATTGGCAAACGACTGGACGGCTCCCATCAGGGCTGACCCGGCACATGGGACACAGCTTGCGAACACGGCGCTCAGTGATGGTACGGTCGACGGCGTGAGACTATGGATGCAAAATGTCCCAGACCTTGGCGTCTTAGCGCGGTACGACACGTACGGCCCCTTAGTGATTCGAGCAATAATGTCGCGATTCTTACATCTTGAAATCTTCTCTCTGGGCTTGGCCGGGATTTTCCCACAGCCGGAGGGTATGTTCGATAACGATTTCCTAACTAGACCAGGAGTCGATCCGGCGCGGTCTGAACTTGAGAGGAGACGGTGGCACCAGTTGTTGTATTCCGGCTTGATGGCCGATCCAACCTTTGCGAATTTGCGCCGAAATCGAGAGCAGAATTTGGCGAACGACCTCAATCAGCTCTTTTCATTCCTGTATCCTAACGTGTCGCATTCCCAGCGCTTGCTGAGCGATATCATCGAACCTGCGATGGAACTAAAGCTGAGGATAGCCAATACGGTGAATGAGCATAAGTTTTTGTTTTTCAGCACGCCCATACCCATGGAGATCACCCCTGAATTTCTCTCGCAATTCGGACATTTGGCGAGAGAGTCGCTCACGGGCAAGGACGTCGCTGATCCCACGAAGAAGATCGTATTTGAGAATACAAATCAGGCAACCATAGCCAACGGTTGCCTGCCAATTTGCAGCATCACCCCTATCATCACATACAGGAACGTAGATGTGGACCCAGCAGATGTAGAACTGACTTCTCGCGGTAAAATCGTATGCGTCAGAGGGACCCCGGAAGAGAGGCAGGCAATTTTAGACAATATTATACCTGGTCCCTTCTACATAATATTTAGCGCCCCAAGTGGCTCCCAAAGTGGGTAAGCTACACAATGATGAGAAGTTGGTGGTGCGGAGCGTCCACGGTGCTAAGGATCGTGTATTGAGTCAAGATTGATGTTTATTGTAATTAATACTTAGTAGATTAATGAAAAAAAAAATATCCACCGTTTGCTATTTTGTGTCGTGTTTATTCTCGGTTCCAGGGTGCCAGGGCTCTCTAGCGTCTTTTGGGGGTACACCTACTGTAGGTACCCAGGTCCCAGGTACCTGGAGGGCTGTGACTAGTGCTGTATTTAGATCTCACAGCCCTATGATCGTCGGTTTGCTTCTAGGGGAGGTACGCAGTAAGCGCCGTCCGCCAACCACTAGTATCACATAGGTACTACCCAGTCAACCAAAATTCTTGTCAACCAACTCACTCCCTTCCACACCTAAAGTCTATACCATAATTACATACCTACCTAGGTAATTACAAGATGGTAGAAATACAAGTTGTCTCTGATCTTCATCTCGAGACCCCGAAAGCTTACGATATCTTCGAAATCATTCCTAAAGCGCCGTACCTCGCTCTCCTCGGCGACATTGGTTATGTTACCCATCGAGAAGAATACTTAGGCTTCTTGATGGCGCAATTGGCCAAATTCAAAATAGTTTTTCTGGTGATGGGTAACCATGAACCCTGGCATTCCACTTGGGATGCCACCAAGCAAACGATGCATCAAATAGAGCTTGACATACGGCAACAACGAGAAAATAAGAA
Source organism: Annulohypoxylon nitens (assembly GCA_022496965.1). Classification (NCBI taxonomy): domain Eukaryota; kingdom Fungi; phylum Ascomycota; class Sordariomycetes; order Xylariales; family Hypoxylaceae; genus Annulohypoxylon; species Annulohypoxylon nitens. Next base: position 3,823,376 of record MU386621.1, on the reverse strand, counting down.
TGGTATCGGCGAATTTGTCCTGCTAGACCGAACATGTTACGAACTCAAGGAATCATCTGGGCAATCACTCACCATCTTAGGCTGCACCCTCTTTTCTAAGGTGCCAGCTGAGTCGATGGAGGCGGTTAGTTTCGGTGTGAACGACTTCTACCATACCGATGGCTGGACTGTGGAAGACCACAATGCCGAATTCGAACGTGACCTAGCTTGGCTTAACAAGAAAGTCACCTCATTAGCAAGTTCGGCACATCAAGTTCTAATCTTCACTCATCATGGCCCGACATTAGATGAGAGGACAACCGATCCGAAGCATTCGAAGAGTCCGATCCGATCGGGGTTCGCGACCGATCTTAGCAGCGAGCCGTGCTGGTTGAGCGGTATCGTTAAGGTCTGGGCTTTCGGGCACACCCATTTCAATTGTGATTTCGAGGACGAAAAGACAGGGAAGAGAGTTATTGCCAATCAACGAGGTTATTACTTTAGCCAGTCCGAAGGATTTACGGAGAGTAAGGTTATCGTAATCTGATGGCCGCTAATTGTATTACCTGGAGTGGAAGGCCTCTAGTGATACCGACTTTATCACAGGTTTGCATGATAGCGCCATCATCTGAAAATATGAAGAGGCACTGCAGACCTGCCTCGTGAACCACGCTTCAGGACAAATTAAGCCAACAGCAGATGCATTCCAAGGGTCCAATAGAAAGGGCGTAACGAGTTGCCAGCAACCACAGGTGTATCCGCATATGCCGCCGTAGCAGACCAGACTGTTAAGGCTGTGAGTCAAATTTCGCGTTTAATCCCTGGCCGTAGACATCGGACGCTTAAACAAGCCAAGTTTGGAGGTGTCCATTTAGTTCGACGAGGTTGGAGGTTAGATCGTTGGTAGAATAGTATGATACATTGGATGTGAGGAAGAAAGCAAACATTGTCTAGCTCACACACACCATTTATGGACCTCCTAGGTGAGGTACCTTGGCGATAGTACCGAATCACCTCCTAGCGATATTCATCTATGCATGCAGCCTTGTGTTCCTAATCGCGCTAGTTCATAGGTACCAAATTGTAAGAATTCACATTCGTCAAATCGGAAAGCCAACTTTTAATCTATGCCCGGGAACATACCTATCTAGGAAGATACGATGGACAATCCGATCAACACCCACGGTGAAAAAGTTGTGAAGTTGATCTCGGCATTATTATCAAACGCCGGGATTCCGTCCGTTCTCTGGGGCGATCATCTTCTCACCATATACGGTGTTCCCTCTATCATCGGCGTGAGTGCGCGGCGCATTTCATTATAACCCGTCTGAACTAACAAACAAATGCAGGGGATCGATTTTGTAATTCCGGACGACAAATTGCCTACTGCGATCGCCGTGCTCAAGGAGTCGACTTTATTGCCATGTCCGAACCTTCGGACATGTATCGTGTCCGGAGAATTCAGCCAGAACCCAGTCCCGGCTTTTCACATGCACATTGAAGGTTCCGAGGTGGACGTTTCCTTAAGAGCCCACTCGAAGACTTTATGGTTCATTCCCTCGCCTAGCGATGCAGATCTAGGGGTCAAGATTAGTGCAGCCTCTAAGGCTTATTACTTAAAAGCATCGGACGCCTCGCTTCCTGGCCCGAGACCTGGTCGTGGACATGGAGCATACTCCCCAGATGGATATCCTGTAACTATCCCGCAGGCACACATCCTCCTAGAGGCTTATATTCGTCTCGCCAGCGCTTTTCGAAAACACTATGTCAGCATATTTCTTAGCATGGTCACATATATGGAAGAATATGTCGACCGTGATGGGTTCATCGACGAAAGTCTGCTCTCGAGTCCTTGTCGGTTATTTTGGGACGAGCTTAGGGAGGGTGAAAAACCAGTTAGAGAGCTAATGAATGAGCTTCAGCGTGGACTAGGCGATAGTGCTAAGTCTATAGAACACGAAATTGCGTGAAGATGAAAACCACCTAGTCACCCAAGATACCTACCTACCTACCTACTCAAGGTGCATTGACCCCCCCAACTTTTGATAGTCAAAGATGAGAAGATAGGAATGTCGCAAATTAAATCAATTCGTTTGACCTACTAACCCCGCCTTCTTTCCAACTAACATGAGTTCTTGGTTGAGGAAAAAAAAAATGATTGGTGATGCTGAGTGCCCAGGCGGCTTCTCAGTATGATCCATCGTACTTGGGCAGGTACCTTGCATATACCGCCGCTAACTGCAGCATGTTAAAATGCCGTCGACTCACCGACAGAGACACGCCTCTTCAATTCCGATTTGCGCGGCAGGTCCGTAAGATCCCTAAGTGGCATCGCGGACTTATGCATTGTATCGAGGTAAACAAGCGGTGGAAAACTTTGCCCTGGATTAGTAGGGATAATACTTGTTTACGCCTTGTAAGGTCTAGAACAACCCTCCCGCTCTTAGGGGGGCTGCGGGTTATCCCGTCGTGCTTAAATTCCTCATCTGGTCGAACTTGGACTAGGTAGCCTTAGAGCGGCCCTATATCAGGAGACCCGGTGTAAAATAGCGGATACTTTTGGTTGACGTTGTAGGTAGATACGAGGAACAAGATTCCACTACAAACTTGGCGTGATTCGTCTATATACCTACCTACTAGGTAGGAGGTAGGTAAGTAGAGGGACATAGGTAGTTCATATCGCAGCTCATTCTAAAAAAGGCTTAGATGCTGCGAACATCCAGAAGGGATCATATACAACACGAGCCTGAGAGCGTAAAATCTCACATTGAAGACACGAGTAGTTCCATTGTCTTCAAAATATCTTATCTAGGTACTTGGTCGTGCCGTTCAAGAAAGGGACCGGGCAGCCACAGAACATAAACGTAGATGACTACCTAGTACACGGAAGAACGAGATCACGAAGCCGATGGTTAGTTGACATAAGCTGCATAGTCAAAGTATCTCATATTCGCCTAGTACTGCACGAAAGATAAAGGCGGCAGCAATTAAAGGTAAACGCGTCCACCATCCTTAAATTCGAACGGAGGGCGTCCACCAATATACACAAAAGAGACAAAATGACTTCTCCGTCGTATCTTTCCCTAGCATCACCGACTGCGTAACCCGGCAGGCTTACTTGCGCCCAACCGACAGACTACCAACTCGAGCTGCTTTTATCTCAAGGAAAATTAGTGCGGAGTAGAAAAAAAAAACCAAGAATCGGTAGGAAATGCAAAGAGTGAAAATCCGAGAGAACTCTTCGTAGAGTAGAACGCCATAAAAGCCCACAAAAAGTAAAAATAAGCCGGAGGTATAAGCAAAAAGTCCATATGCACAGTGATGGGAGGCAAAAAACAATGAAGGCCACTTTGTCCTCCTTAACAAAGTCCCTCGCAGGCAGAAAATTTGAAAACGTATCGCCGCCGACTCCGTACATGCATCAAGTGAAGGCGCCCATCTTAGCGGGTGCCGCCTAGAGCGCTGATTCTGGCACCTGATGGGCGGTGGATCAGGCTCTCGGCATGCTTTCCGACGATGCCCGGCTCCTGGGACATAGCCTCGTTCTCGCTGCGCTCGGCTAGGTCGTCTTCGTCATCCTCGACGATCTTCGTAGGGATGTCGTTGTGGATGCTGTATTGTTGACTTGCCCGCTCGGGGGTGGTCATGGTCGACGCCATCGACATCGACGTGCTACTTCGGTTGGGAATTAGATCCGGAGTGGGCGGGATGGAGGAGGCACGTCCGGATGGGTGTAGGAGGCTGTCGTCGCCAACCTCGGAAGTGGTGGCCGAATGATCGTGGCCGTCGTTGCTAGAGACCGTAGACAAGTTACTCGCCCGGCGGGGGGATCTGGACGACTCAATCTCGGCATCTTGGGCGAGCTGCAAGCCCTCAACGGCGGCTTGGCATTGTTCGGCAATGTTCCTAATAATGTGAGAGATGGCGTCCGTCTTATCTTTGAGGTGACGGTCGGCTACGTCGCTGAAGCTAGCGGTAGAAACGCGCTTGCTTGCTCGGTTCGAGTGTTTCAGCAGGCGGTCTTCCAAATAAAATACGTTAGCAATCTCAAGTGACCTTGTAGTTTGACATCGTTACTTACCGTCGTTCGCCTCCACATCGTCGTCCTCCTCAAAGCCTTCCTCGATCTCGCTGGCCAAGTCGTCGCGCGTTGTCAAAGACTGAACCAAATGCTCCATGTGGTGAGACTGGCCACCGATTAAGCTACGCAGATGAAGAACGACACGGCGAGCCTCGTCACGCTGCCGGATAATGGTAACGTTCGTGTGCTGGAGAGCAGCAAGATCCTTCTTGTTTCTCTTGCGTTCGCGCTCGAGCTCTTCGGCAATCTCTTGTTGGAGTACGAGGGCTTCGAGAGCGTCGTCTCGCTGCTTCTCGGTACCAGTGAGGCGCACAGAAAGGCGGGCGTTGTCGTCCTTCTGTTGGTCGATGAGACCAGCTAATCGTCGGTTCTCCCTCTTGTGGGTCTCGATCTTAACCTTGAGCTCTTGCGTTTCCTTCGTGAGCGTCTCAGCAAACGCTTGAAATTTAAGGAACTGTAGTCTGTGTTAGCATCGCGCAGCGCTTGATTAGAGGCAAAACTTCGCACCTGTTGTTTCCAGCTCTCCAGCTCCTCCACAAGATAATTGTTTCGCTTCGTGACCTTGTTGAGCTCTGTATCCATGCGACCTTTGAGGTTGATGAAGTCTTGCCACGCTTCTAAGGCGTCACGAGAATATTGGTTTCGCTCGCGGACAATCTCGTTAAGATGTCTCATTGAAACCTTCGTCATCAGAGGCTTCTTGACCGAACCTCCGAAAACAGCCTTCAAGCCGGTGTTACGACCCTACGTCAAATCATTAGTATCACGGAAGATTTACGAGATTACGTTAAGGGGTGAGTGCACGTACCAGCTTCTCGCAGACGTGATCCATCACTGCCATAACGGCGTCCTGGTTCCACCACTCGGGATCCTGGATAGATTCGACTTCCCCGCGCATGACGATGATTTGACCCGCGGGTACTAGCTTGCCGCCGCCGTAAGCGGAGCGCAAGTGTTGAGGAACGCCAGATGGCGTTACATCGCCGTTGAGAGCCTGAGTTAGTCGAGTGACGAACTTGTTACGCTGGTTGGCGTTCAATGTCGTGGGTGGGTTAGAAGTAAGTACGAAATTGCGATCCAAATCCACGACTAGAGCATCGTTCGGAGCAGTGAACAGAGACCGACATTCGGCCGTAATACCAAGGATGTACGGGCCCGGCTCCTCCACCAGCTCCTTAGCGTGGCGGGCGTGTACGACCGGCACATAGAGACCGCTCCATTCGTAGACCCTAACACAGAATCGGACGGTCTCTGCGGCCATAGTCAACATCGCGGGGTAGTGGCTCACAAATATTATACGCCTAGTAGGTGATATCGCGGCCTCGATGACGCCAACGATGTTCGGGATCGAGAGACAGGTCCATAGCGGCCACATGGCGAAGTTCTGGAATCCTGTCGGAGATGAGGGGAATTGGTAGCAGAGGGCGTAGTCTTTCATGTCTATCCGCACCAGGTCGTTCAACCTCGGCGCGGGAAAGCTAAGAATACGCGAGACCTCCTCGGCGTGGAAGAGGTTGGTGGCCTTATTCCAGTGAATCCACATCCCTCGCAAGTAATCGCCCAGAAGATTGTACAGGGGATATCGCGAAAGGAATGACAAGCAGTAAGGAATCCAGTAAGTTTCGTCTGGACTGTCGTAATAGTCCGTCTCCGTCCGCTTCCTCAAATCCCTAATAGTGTCCGCCCTCTTCTCGTCAGCCCTCGACCAGACCCGTAAGCAGATACCGTAGAGGGTGTGAGATGAATCTTGCTGAAGAACGAATGCGTGGTGAACGCAATGAGGTTGGCTTCGGCCGGTACAGATCTCTACATCGTGTGGGAAACATGCCTAATAAAATTAGCAACTATAATAGCATCGAAAATAGATACCATATGCCTAATGACGTACTCTCATAGCAGCATGCAATGCTCGCGCAACCTCGTTATCTTGCTCGAGACGCGGACTGCTTCCCAAGATCTCGGGTAACCAGAATTGACCGACGGCTCCCTTCATGTGGCCTATTTTACCCTGTGTGGGTGCAGGAGCTTTCACCCATTGGGACGGCTCTCTTCCAACACCGCAGACCATGTAGGCGTGGGTCAAGGTCTTCGGCGTTCGTTGCTGAGGCTTTCCATTGAGAGTAGAGGGGATCGGCTGTGTGATACGAGAGTGAAGAGAGGACGTCCTGCTAGGTATTATGAGGTTGGTGTCGCCCTGATCGCGTGTGCTAGGTCGAGCATCACGTTCGCTAGTGCGCGGGCGCGTGAAGGAAGAATGTGTGTTGAGTGAAGGCGCCATGGCGAGAGCCGGATTAGAAGATTACTTTCCCTTATCCTATTAGGTTTGTTCGTTTCTATATCGAACTTGACTTGGAATCGCAATCCCCTCGTAGCAGCAACCAAACGAGACCAAGTTGCCGACCAAACCGGATCCAATCAGCTACCAAAAAAAACAATGATGTTCCAAACCTGTTCCAACAAAGGAACCTTCCCGCGAGGTGTTTTCCGACCTGAAAGATCAAAGACAAACGACCAAGCTACTACTCATTGACGAGATGGGCGGCAGCTGGCTGTCAGAATAAGATGTGACAGAATGTACAGTCTTGCTACAACTTCTCAAGTGGGGGGGAGGAAGTAGAAGAAACGGGCGGGAGGGCTGGTGGAGGAGATGTCGCTCAAGAAGAGGGAAAAGGAGAGACGAGATGTGAAAGAAAACGGGTATTGGTATGGCGTGGTAGAAAAGGGTGTGCGCGTCGGGGTACCCAGGTACTAGCGCTGGAGGTAGGTACTAGGTACTGAGGTAGAGAGGGTGAGAGCCCTGGAGGGTAGAGGACAGAGAGGTAGAAGGGCGAGAAGGGAGATTTGCGCCGACAGACCGAAGCAGAACGAGAGTCAATGCGCGCTCGAATTGCCTCTTTAGTGAATAGAATTGAACCATACAAGCTTGTATCCCCCTGACATTAGGACATTAGAATGGACATTAGAACATTACATACTACGTATTAGTAGAAATAAAATAATGAACAAAGACCTAGGATGCGCTAGGATATAATGTATTTGGTGTTATGATGTTATAATGTATACTAGTAGGTACCTACATATAGTACTCGGTACATACCTACGTATGTAGGTCCTAGGTATGTAGGTACGGTAGTATGTACCTGCTTGGGTACTAATAGTACTGCTTGGTAAATGTATGGATGTCGAGAAGGTGACGAGTTGTGACACGGCCAAACGAGGAAAGCTTCAAGAAAAAAAAAAATTAGAGAGACTGAGAGATCAGAGACCGTGGTCGCCCGTGTCACAATTTGCGAGGGACGGGGAAATAACAAGTGGGTTTCTACGGTCGAAAGTGGTACAGTTAGTTTAGCGTGCCAGGGGATCGGCACTCAAAGAGGTGCAGAGAACTGCAGAAGAGGTGACAAAGGGACTATGTAACAAATACCCTGCTATAGGTGAGAGGTACCTTGACACGATTAGTGCCTGGCGCCCAATTTACATGAGAATTGCTACCAATTGCTACCAATTGCTACCAGTTTGTTTCATCAAAACTATCGTGCCTAGCCATAGATGTAACAAGTCTTGCGTATCTAATACTTTTAAGGACTATTTTGACAAGGGGTATCGAGCTATTACCCCTGATTAGACCGATTTTCTAGCGCAACATAGAGCCAGGGTCCCTGGCAGTCCCAAAATTTCAGCGGGTCCACCGCATTTCGATTTCTAGCCAACTAGCCAACCAGCCAACTAGATAGCTAGAACAGCAACCGAAGTGGAACGGCGTGGGAGAAACTAACATGGGGGGGCTGAGAGCTTCAGCAGCTGTAAAGCCCCGAAATGTTCTGAAGTGGCTAGCCAGACAACGCCAGACAGCACCGGACTAGCTTAACAAGAAAAAGGGGGTCCGCTATCGTGAAAGCCACCCCGAAAATCATCGTCGAACGGTTCACCGTCTAACAAAAGCAACAATGACATAAATTTTTCCCAACGATCGGATTAAGCTCACACCCATCGAGATGCTACCGCTTTTTAGGTTTATGCAATGATAGACACCTAGCGAGAAAAAAGGTTTAACAATTGACTATCAGATCAGACCATTACCTATCTATGACCCAGGTGCGCAGTTGAACATTGACTTTATGTCCGTTAAAATAGCCTATGACGACGACGGGCTGGGGATACTAGTGTACTTTGTTAGTTAGGCTACGAAGCCTGGACAAGAACAAAATGGGGCATGTCTTTCCTATCCGCTCCGGGTAAACACAGTGTGAAAACAACCTCGAAATACAATAAGGGCACATTTCAAAGTCTTCAATTGCCATGCCATCGTCTTGATTAGATACCTGTGTTAATATTTCGCATTCATCGTATCAACGAACCTGACATAGAGTAGAAACACATATGACGTCCATTCGAGCCTCAATCTTGTGGGATGGCAATCGAGGTAACATCACATATACAGGATTCGCCTTACTGAATCACCATCTCAAATTAGCTGGAGAATATGTTCCGCAAGGCCATCTGTACTAGGCTATACTTGCTACGTATACTACTATGCAGTAGCTTTAACTGTTGACTCTCGGCTATTCAGCTCGTCACCGACTCAAAGCCTCATGCAATTCATCTACGACCTGTTGATACGAGGAATTTAAGCGTGTCCGCCTTGAAATGGTTGGTTTTTCGATATTCTATCACGGTCCAGAAAGTCTCGGTCAAGAATTTAAGACAGGGGATAAAGGGAACGGTCAGCATCTTAATATCCAGTGGCACAGTACGGAAAATAGCAGCCACAATTCATGAATGAATATGGGGTGCATAAATGATTCCAGTAGGTACTTACACATGTATGGGCTTACATGATCCCGTATCGCTTCACTCTACAATATTAGCGATCATGGAATATTTTACGTCTGATCTTATTACATATCATTAATCAATTGTGATCTCTTTGATAAAACTTCAAGTACAACGTATGTATACCTATATCTGATGTCCACGGCCTATGATCTACCTAAATATTTATCAGTCATCTTCATTTCCCACTCCTATGTTGTACATATAGACTTATGCACGCTATGACCCACGACGGTGGTTCATCTCTCCATTGCCCCTCCATTCAACGTAAGCAGTTTAAACAGTACCTAGCTTGAGCACTTTGACGAAAACACGACTAATCCTTCGAGAACATGGTCTAGGTACTTTATGAGGCACGTTTCCTATTTCCAATCTGTCTACTCATCATCGACGAGATCAAGATCGTCCCAAAGCAACATGCTTACTTTTCTAATAGGTGCCATCCTGTCTACCTGCGTATAAGACAAGAACATGCCTGCACCGTCTGCACTGCGATGTGTAGTTCTCGGCCTTAATGTCTTAGCAGTGGATTATGTGCCTAGATCAAACGCCTAAGCATTCTCTAGTATTGAGATAGCTGCAGATGCAGATGCAAGGCGGGAAAGCAGCACTACTGTCCGCATGTGTGTCTGGCAATCAATCAAAGGGAATCTGATCCATACGAAACAGCTGCCGGCATCGATATTAACATGCTTCCGCCGACCGAATCGACGGCTTCGGGCGTAATGTTTCGGAATCACATCAGGCCTCAACCGCTATGTAGGCCAAGGCCGCTGCTACGATGCGTCGTGATAGCAGGAACAGCTCTACCAATCGGTTTAGTTGCGACTTGCAGGAGCCATCTGACTGATCGCCCCTCATTTGTTAGCAGCACCCCGGCACGAAAAAAAAATGCAAGGGGAGGGGATTAGAAGAGTCCTTAATGCATCTGTTATTAAAACTTCATCCCCGGTTTTGCAACTCTACCCTGCTCTTCCCGCGTACGACGACCTAAATCACATAACTGTTGTGATTTTGGCATCCTGTCATTAGTTGACTTATGTTATCACATTACACCGTACTTTTTCAAGTCAATGTGAACCTTTTAAATTCCCTCAAGTTATCAATACGAAATATCACCACGCAATGGCAAGTCAGTAGGACGAGATTTACTAATTGGGCCTTGCCTTGAAGATATATGCTAATGTCCGCCTCAACCAACTAAATCTCTAGGTCTAAGGCATTTAGCTAGTAGCTACCTACTTGCCTAGCTGAAGTTCTGAAGCAATGAGTCTTTCACTAAACGTTCCAGAAACGATCACCGCATGAAATTGACGGCCGATCCCACGTGTTTCAATATACGGCAATATGCGATTCCCAAGCTGTTGGTACTACACAAACGTATTAGATCGAATTGTCAACGGTATTTGTTTGCCACGGCTTTCTTCATTTACTTCTTTCAGCCTCCCAAGCTCTCGTAAGCATGATATCGCCAAATAGTGCAGTAGCATTTTATAGACCTGGAACTTTGCTAATGTACCTGTTGTGCATCCCTGTATGTACGATGCCCGGCAATAGCGTACCTAGGCTGTTAAGCTGCTAAGCTGCTAGGAGGTAGGTACCTTGCAAGCTTTATTGGGCAGCTTACAGGTCCTGGTCCACCTAGCATGCTAAGCTAAGAGTTGACCTGCTTGGGATCTCGGTTTACCCCTGGTCTAGCCCCTTTAAGACGTTGTTTGGTTACACTCGCCTAACGCTAGCATCTAGTTAAGACTAGCCTGCGATTCCGAGCTCATAGCTCGGTTCTTCGGTTCTTTCTTATTTCATCTATCTTCCGTCTTCTGTCTTCTCCCCACGTGATCTTTACCTTACCTTTGCTGCGTATCCAGCTCGGATCGCCGAGCTAAATTCCATCCAAGCTGTCGGCGTCAGCGGAAAGATGGTCATTTTTCTTGTTTATGACCATCATTTCCTTACGAGCAAACTTAGGGCTTTCCTGACTCCGACATATAAAAATCCAACATTGTTTCGACATAATTAATAGCAATCTATTTCTAGGTATATCTAAATCTAAATTGGCACTGCTATATTTGGGTTTGGGTTGAAAAGGGCGGCTCATTAAGGTGTTGGAATTGTTGGAATTGTTGAGATTGCCTTCTCGACTGCATGCCTCCCTAGTCTCGTTCGCGCTAATTACGTCGACATTCGTAGCGATGTTCGGTTTTCCCCACAAGAGTTCAGTCTCGAAATCTCGAAGCTTATGTAACCACCTCGTTCTAAAATGGAATCCAGCGAATATTTAAAGTCGTGAACTCCTGTCTCTTCGGATCCCTTGGGTAACCTCAAATGACCATGCTTCTAACTAGCCGATTGGAACTCATAAGGTTTGACGAGGATTTCACTGCGTTGCTCATCTATGAATGTTATGCAAACAATTCTCCAATGTCCCTTTTCCTAGTTAGACCAGAGGATGTCGGGGGGCTACTACTTATGATTAGAGATAGGTACCTACCTACCTACCTGTCTAAGCTGAAGAACTCTTTAAACAGACACTCTTCGGCAACTGGAAGGCAATGTTTCAACATCAGACTCAGACGTCTGGTCTAGACCAAGGTCTAGTACCGATGCTAACATACCTAGGTACTAAATACGTGGCAAACACATGGTCATCATGTTGTAGGCGCTGAGGATGTTCTATACCTCGCCCCATGGAGATTCATTACCACGTGCTATTAACTCGATCAAGCTTTCGTGCAATTCTACCCATAACTACCTGGTACCCAAGTATTAGCTGGTATATTAGATTCACCACCAAAAAAAGATAATGAGTGAGAGTTCTCTTGTAAGAGAGTTGAAGGGATGCTTATGTCTCTTGCCGTCACTCTAAAAATCAATCGAGTCTTGGAATACCGAGGTAGGCAGTAGGTAGTAGCTACCTAGGTAGTACCTAGTAGGTATAGGTACACCAATGTGGCATATAGAAATGTCATTTTGGCGGCTATTAGAAAATTAGGATAGAAACCCATAAGACCATACCTATCGGCCATGTTTCAAATATATGATTCCAACTTCTCTTTATCCTATCTAGGTACTCATTTATTTTATATAAGTTCCCGTTAACCTGCTTGCGCCATGGCGCATCAAATGAACCTCTCCGGACAAGCCAGCTTCCCAAGTTTTTATTCAGATCGACCTCATCACACTGCGTGTGATTGGCGTCCTCACTAGCATTTAGAGGCGTCAGTGGCTGCAGCTTAAGTATTGTCTGGGCGAGATCCAGTAATCGGCAAGCTACCTATCGAAGCAAGTAGCTGCATCGTCACTCTGGAGCTTAATTCTTCGAATCTGTTTACCTATTTGCAATCGACGGTCCTCTCTCAAAGCCAGAGCCCCTAGAATGCGAATTGTTCAAAGCACGATGCTATCGTCTATGTTTTTATTCATTGATAGCATCCACATGCCCAAGCTTGACTGCCTAGGTAGGTATGTATAATAAGTACCTACCTGTCAGCCTTTTACCGAAGTTGTTTACCGGACTTGAGCGTGAATGTCATGGCCGAATCTGGTGTCAGAGGTTTAGTGCCACTTGCTTTTAATGCAGGCGCCAGTGAGTCCCTATCATAAACGACCTGTATTGTTAGAAGGTAGTAGTTAATGATGCCGCCCTTAAATACGACGACATAGTGATATTCGATGCCAAATAACTAGAGGAATGCTGCTTAAGTAGGTAGGGAAAAGGCGATACTCTAGCTACTCCTACATTCCTAAGTCACAGTACTCTAGACGTTCTATGCGCTACAGCTACGTTCACATGTATACAACTCTCATATCTTTTAGACATAAACTATATCGTCATCACCATCACCACCGGCACAATAATGGTGATTCGGATGTTTCGGATAGCAGATTCAATCACTTTGCAAACAAGATCAAAATCATCATGACCAAGATGCACGCGATGACCAACATCGTTGCTAATAGAATTGAAAGATCAGCCTCGCTATTTCTAGAACATCAAGTGATCTTTAGCGTACATGTCAGCAGTCACTAACACAACAACCAGTTTTAAAATCCTACTGCTCGGGCTCCGCCAGCGTGAGAATATTTTAATATAATATTTTCTTGGTCCGCTCATGCAAAATCAAAGCACTATCATGTTCTCTTTACTCGAACTGTCGCCGTCGAGTCTATTCCAAGGCCCGCTGCCCTGAGAGCCGAATTCCGACCGTTTGGTATTTCTCGTATTTCGCGGGCTCAGGTTCTTCAACTGAGTCGACACAGTATGCTTGGTTAACGGCGTACCTCCTATCGTCTGAATTGCCCCTGCCCTCTCGGTAGAAGACGTTTGGTCTTTGGTGGTTCCGTAATATCTGAATAATTTACGGATGGGTGGCAAAGCCGCAGCGATGATCCCGATACCATTCTCGACATTGGACCAAAGTATAATGTTCGCAAAATAGACTTAGACGTAAATATCAGTACCGACAGCCCAAGGTTTCGATATTGCAACGGTGGAAGACGACTTACATAGCTGATCCTCTTCTATGAGATAATACTTTAGATACGGGAGACGAATAATGGCACATACTCCTGCCAAACTTCCGAAAGTCAAGACGACTATGAGAGATACCTTGACGTGCTTTCGCATTTCGAGATCCTTCAGGAGAAGATAAGGAATCAAAGCGCAAGCCCAGTCGAGGATCACTGTGAAGGCGGTGAAGATGTAGCTAAGGTATGCCATCACGGTGTGGACTTCGCAAGAACCCAAAGCCAAGTCCCATTGAGCTCCCAGGGGGTTGCAAGTACTGATCAGAACGATGAGGACGGCGACCGTAAATATAGGTGTAGATATCAGGATACCTAAGATGATAATCCGGTACGTCTTTTGGGCTGTGGTCAGACGCAGCAGAGCAACAGCGATACCGGCTTTGACCAGATTCGACGAGCAGGCGTAGTGCATTTGCCAATAGCCCATATATAAAGCAGCTCTGGCTTTCAGGCTATCCGTCAACTCAGCATCCGGAGTGGCGAGCCCGTATTGGCAAGCTAATATGGTAAATATACAAGAGGGTATAAAAGTGCCCTACACAAAGGAGCTTCGTGTTAGTTACACCGATGCTTAGAGCAGCTATCTGATAGACGTACATAGCTAAGGAGCGCGAGAGTATCGTCCCAGCCCCATATCTTGAGATCGCGAAAGATCCATCCTCGAGCCCACACTCTAAGTCCTATAAGTATGCTGGTGAGGATTAACAATGCGATTTGAACACGAGTGACGGTGGCGGCAAATCCTTCCGGTTCGAACGAGTGCTGCTTCCAGGCCGAGTCAATTAACTCCTGGCCGTTCAATCGACTCTGGGGAGCCATGAGAGCCTTAGAACCTATGTGAAAGAATTTGACGGCCTCGTAGATATTTCCATCGGGAGGCTAGCTGTGTTCAACACGGATGCAAGAAAGAAAAGAGGCTACGACGGAATATATCTCGAGGTCGGAAATAGGCCTCTTCGGGCAAGAGATATTATGTATATTCGCAACCCCTTGCCCTTGCAAATCTGTAGGCACCGAGAACCTCGCTGTTGGTTCCTAAAATTTTCGTTGCTGGGCGGTTCGAGACCCCACAGTGCCCCTGGACGAAGTAAGTGAGCAGTAACATTTCAGAGTTGTGGGAGAGCATCGGCGACCGATCACCGCCAGGATGGCGGCCAATGGAGAGATCAGAATGAAACGCCACGCTTGGTACGTCGTCTTCCGCCTAATCTTGGTTGTATGAGAGGTACTAGGATTATTACTGCCACATAAGCCTACCAGGAAAAGATTTGTCGCGCGCGCGGACGTGCACCGCTCGTTGCCCCAGGTAGCTCAGGGGATAATTGGCATAATGGGTCCAGCAATGTCGTGGTACGAGCTCGACACCTGGGGATTTCTAATCGCACTGCGAGAAGCGAGAATTGGCAAATAGCTGTGCCTTACGCAGTAAAGCTGTGCCTCACAACCACACCCTGAAGCATTATACCTGGAAATAGGGTAATTCGCCAATGGTCAGGCCACTATCTAGATTAGGAATGGAAAGCGGATGATCTGCGACCTGTCACCCCGGCGGACCGTACGGGAGGAGCCGGGGATGGTATCCGGTGAGCGAGGTTCTTTTAAGACCCCGGATTAGTGGAAATTTTCACTGGTGATTTGATGATGATAAGTAAGTTTTTCCGCAGATCTATGTAAGCATCAGTTTCTTTATCGCAGCAGCTCCCAACCGTATGGTAACCTATCTTGATGAGATAATAAAATCTAGGTGCATATCCGGCAAGGTCAGCTAGGTACTAGGTAGGTAGGTACTTTCATATGCTTTTTTCTTATATCAGGTGCAGAAAACTATTCATGCATGCTTTTCCCGGACTTATCTAAGACATTGTAACCAATCGAAGTAGAACTGTTAGCTGTGTGTTGTTCGAGTCTCTTCCCCATAAGCTATAGCGGCTAGATCCTCATTGGTCATTTACCTTCGGACCCAGCCTGCTGGAGACTAGGTCAGGGTTTTGAGGCCAAAGTGTTATAAAATCGTTACCAATAAAAGGAATATGCATATAATCCATGTCCGTAACCCTGAGAACTACCAATGAGGTGATTGATTATTTCCCAAGGGGCTGAGACTGTTGGCTTGAGGTTGCATCCCAGCACGAAGGTCCGAGAGCCTGCTATCATAGTGTGTTCTCGATTGCGGGGAGAATCCCCTATTCTATATGCCTATCTAAAATTCTTTGACTGTATGGGTTGGGTAGCACAATTTCGCGGGTCGTTCATATCCCTTGCAGATCTTGAAGAATCGTCTCCGCTCGGGTCGAGTTACACACTTATTATCTAAGGATTCGCTCGCCGCTCTGGAACTGTTGAATTTTTTTCCCTCCAGGCTAGTCTACCTATGTACTTGATGTATCAAGATGGACTTGATCCTCTGCGCAGGTCTGACGTCCGTCGAGTCGCTTCTGGTAAATAATATCTCCGGCCAGGAGTCTCGGCCCGTGTCAGGTAAAATTTCATTGGCTCTATTCTTCGTCCAGTACTTCGTAGTCAAGTTTTACCGAATATTTCTGTACCACAGATACTTTTCGCCCCTTCGCCATCTACCCGGTCCGACGGTAAGGGATGCTTCGACCAGGATCGCCCAAGCTTGCATTACTTACACCTCGCTAGGATAATCACTTTCTCTTCGGACAAGCCCTAAATTTCTTAAAGGCCGAAACTCCCACGACACTCTACGTAAAATGGATGAGAGAGCATCCTGACGCTCCCTTCATTCGATATCTGACCTGGGGAAATACCGAGGTGCTATTTCCCGTCAATCTTAATGCTCACCGAGAAGTGCTGCAATTTCAGTGCTACTCTCTCCAGAAGCCGACTTGGTTTCTCCGAATCGTCAAGGAAGTTGCCGGTCATGGGCTCATCCTCATGGAGGGAGAGGAGCACAAGGCTCACCGAAAGATGCTTGGCGGATCCTTCTCCTTGAAGAACATCCGGAAGTTAGAGCCGATCTTCCAAGAGAAAGCCCGGGATCTTTGCCGCTACTTCAACCAGTGTATCCGCGAGAATGACAACCAGACCGGCACTATAGATTGCACAACGACCTTCTCTAAGGCTATTCTCGATATCATGGGCTCTGCTATTCTAGGGGTTAAGCTTGACTATGTGAAACCCGGCGAGGAAAAGGCAGAGAAGAGTAACGATCTAAAGAAAGGCTGCTCGTTCCATGAGGCTTACGATATCTTTTTCTCGCCGAAGGGTATCGGCAAGGTTTTACTATTCGCGAACGGATTTATACCTACACGATGGCTACCATTCGACGCAAACCGCAAGTTTCTATTCGCGATGGACTGGTTAAACGACGTTCTGCGCAGTCTAATCAGAGAACGATACCGCTACGTTTCAACTGCTACAGCCGAGGGGAAGTACGAGCCTAAGGACTCCAGGGATTTACTTACGTTTGTTGTCGAAGAAAGTTTGCCCGGCGGAATTGCCGAAGGTATCGGAGAGAAGGAATTCCTAGGACATGTAAGTTCGGCTCATCTCTACTTGGACTTGCCCTTCTTCGCAGTCCCGTCTACCCAGTCTAGGCTCTCTATAGCTAACATCGATTACCTAGTTACTCGAGTTCATGGCTGCCGGCCACGATACGTCTGCGAATATGCTTTCCTGGAGTCTGTATATCTTGGCATTAAATCCGGATATTCAGGAGACGCTTCGTGAGGAACTCAAGGATTTATCAGAAAACCCAACGTACAATGACCTCGAAAGGCTCCCTTACCTAGAGGCTTTCTCTAAGGAGGTCCTACGCATGTACTCTCCATGTAAGATGAGATAACCGACCGTGTGTAGCTCACTTCTAACAGAGATATCTAGCCACTACCTACCACCGTGCGACGAATACCGATATCGTCGTCGATGGTGTTCACATTCCCAGCGGAGTATTGGTAGATCTTGCCCCGTCGGTGACTCTTATGAACCCGTCGATCTGGGGTGATGATGTGGATAACTTCGACCCTACGAGATGGCAACGCTGTATGTAATTCCCCGCCCTCCTGAGTGTTTATAACGAAACATTGGGTGAATGGCTTGGCTGTCTTGAACATTACTAACAGCTTGTTCCAGTGACCGGCGACCAGCTTTCTCCTTACGCCTTTTCTCCTTTTTCGAATGGGCCACGTATCTGTATAGGTCGCCTATTTGCCATGTTTGAGATCAAGTACATCCTAACGGAAATCGTTCGCAACTTTCGGTTCGTAAGCGTCGATAATGGTTTCACCATTGAGAATCCTGGGTTTACTCTTAGGCCTCACGGGTTAAGGGTTAGGTTTGAAGAGTTGAAGAAATGATGGGGAGATGGTGTCGATACCAACTAATAGTGAAGCCAAATGAGTTTCGAACCATTCCAATCATTATTAACCCAATTAGTACCTACCTAGTAGGTAAAAGTTATCGGGAAGTAGACCTCTTCTCACTATTCCGGATATGGGTAGGTATCATCTCATCACACTTAGCTAAAATTAATCTATAATAATAAATTGCCATGATATCTCATGAATACATCCAGCAGTGATCATGTTTTGTTGATATAACTCATCTCAACTTAATTGTATGTGGTTTGCTTAAGCGTTATTGGATACTAATTCACTCATGCTCCTAAGTTATTAAGCACCTACCTAGGTAGCTTGTGATATGAGGTATAATTTGATTAGATGGTACTACCTATGTAGGTCAAGGGGCTTCTACACCTTAATTCATATTAAATGGCATTCTGGCTCTTCCGCTAATCATACACATAGCTATAATTCATAAGTTATAGTGGTACTATAGATGTTCTTATACGTTTTCATAGCTTTAGTAAGAAATGCTGAGAACAGCGCAACAAGAACACATTCCTACCCAATAAGGGGTATTTGATGAACATATCCTATCCCAACTTATTTGTTGATACTGGTTGGTTTAAACCTCGATTGTTAGGATGTAGATGGTGATGCTTACGTGGAAGTCATCCTTACAAACGTTCTTTTGCCCCTTCACCTCGCCCGCAGGTAGTATTCAATAATTCTATATATCCCTAGACTCCTGACAGCTTGACAATTTCGTCGTGTTCTAGACCACCTAGCTATCTACTAGGTAAGTAAAGAGGTGATGTAACATTGCTGACTCTCGACCTTAGTCACTCGTTAATAATACTAACATCTAGTTCTTCTAGTTGCCTACGAGATCTACCTATACCACACTACAGAACGAAATCTTTCCATCTTCTTGCTGACTATAACATACAAATAGGTAAAATCCCATCCCAGTTTCGCTAAAAGTCATGTGATACATTACTGTGTGTTTCTCCCATTTAGATGATCCCCAATAAAACCGATATAGTCAGAACGTGGCGGGAAGGACAAAGGGATTCACTTGTTAAAGAACGAACATTCGACCTATTGTAAAACCATGCATTCTAGGCCCTTCTAAAATGTCTCATTGTCCTACTGTGTCTCCTATTTCCCCTTTCCGTTCGCTCTAGAACTTCTAGAAGTCCATACGTTTATCTTGGCATGAATATCAAAAAGCTTCATTGTTTATGGCGGTTAAAGCCTTGGCTTCTTGATCTCGATCCCCCCGTAACAACTAATCTAATGAGTCGTTTAACGTATGTTTTTGAATCAAAACTTATCATTCAGGTTCATCTCTTTGCGGTCATTCTGCTGCCTTCCTACAAAGCACCTGAGGTTCTAAAAGGACGTAAAGAAGTTTATTTACTGGTAAAGGTTTCATGGGTCATAACCGTTGCGATAACACTACTTAGCTTCAACTCAACCTGTATGCTTTATTGTTCGATCTTGTAACAAAGGAGCCTATGTGTGACTGATTTGGAGCGGCGCCTGGAGGTATCTATCATCCTTCCAGATCATCACAGATCCACGATAATGTTATTCACGACATAACGTAATAATTTTACGACGATCATAGTAACCCAGAAAATAGCATCGGAGTGGCATCGCCACAGTCGCTTTGCCACATTCAACCGCTATGTGCGGGCTATTGTGCCTCTCGTTGGAACCTTAACCTGATGGGTGGTATGGGTTGCAGTTCCGTAACGAGGTAAGAGTCGGTACGTTGGTAAGGTAGGGATAGTTAATTCTTCATCATTGGCATCCAATAGGGAAATTCCGTATGTATGAATCTGAGGTTAATATCTCCTTTTATGTCTGAAACTCCTGGCATGTGCTTATCTACGTTGCTTCCTGATGCCTCCATTCTAAACTCTTCTCGCCCAAAATTGTTGAGAGTAGTACTCAACTATTTTCATTCATCTACGGCCATGGTAAATATTTGCGGTCTTATCTATAGCTAGGATATATTTATGGGATAATGGTCCTATAGGATAGTGAGAAGATCGAATTCATACCTAAGTACCTACCTAGCTAGGTACCTAAGGCAGTTCGTAGTTATGTAGGGATATGCCGATTCTATCAAATCTCATGTTGTCGTCGACCCATCCTCTTATCTAGAACTTTCTTGTCCGCGGATAAACTTCATTCGATCATCTTCGAGTTTCTAGATGGTAAACCTAATGTTCTTGATACTGTCTTGTCTGCAACGACCGATCGCTTCCGAACTGCTTGGCATCCGAAGTGTCTTGAGACATACTTCACGACCCGCAGTCGTACTCTTTGGGTTCTCTCGTCTATGCGGGTTGAGGGTTATCGTTTGTGGAGCCGGATGTACAGTTCAGCTAATGTCAGTTCTCACTTCGCTGCAGCTAAGCACCTTGGGAGAGGGTACTTCGTGGCGAGCGACCATATAATACGTGGCAAGATGATCTTGCATAATGATCTTCAGGTAAATACTACGGTGATAGCTACCGCGCTTAGTTTCCGATTTTGTTCGGTTTTGTTCGTTAGTCAGCTTCCTATGTTACTCCTGTAGAGTAACGTTGAGCGTAGGTTTCATGTCTGAGCTGGCAATATTCGCTTCGAAGATGTGCGACAGGTACGGTAGCCGAGAACTCTAACGGGCAGGAAACTCCTCGCCGGGAATTGCATCTGCCATAGGGAGCCAAGGATGACTTGCATCTCGCCTAGGTCATTTGTCGAGGAGGGGTGGTTTTTTATTTTATTTTATTTTTTATTTTATTTTTTAAAAATATTCTGGTTTTTTTTGTACCTGAGTCATACGCGTCGTGTAACTACCTACATTGGAACTACATTGCTACGTTTCGTCACCGAATGTTAATTCTAAACTCGACAAGAAAGCTAGATAGCTATGTATTGCCGTGATGCTGTGAACGTCGATCTCCGAGACATTAGAGTGTGCTCGTCTAAAACTAACGGAAAGTGTTGCTCCTTCAATCTTCTAGGCCGTCGAATTCTCATTTAGAAGTGTATAGGCAATTACTAGAAGCGTTGATCACGGACAATAAAGTAGCTGCGAAGGTTGCGGCTATGCTAATACCTCTCCCTAACAACTTTGTCCGAATCTATTTAGATGGAATCTCGAGGTTGGGGTGGAGTGTCGTGTGTCGTGGAAGCTGACTCTCGCTCGATGGGTTGATATCCACCCCGCGTCTAGTTTGATGGACAAATAGTTTGGCCCTGACTCGGTAAACTGTATAGGGAGTATCAGATTCATGTCTCAAATATGCTGAGAACTCTCAATACCGTGGTACGAGATGCATAGAAGGCCATCCCTCGTTACGGAGGGGCCGATCCGGTGGAACGCGTCAATATCAAGAGGGACGATTGCGACCATGTTCATTTGGGCATCTCTCACGATAATATTGGGCTTTGATAATGTGGGAGCCAAGTTCTGAGGAAGCTCATTGCGGCATCTCATAACAGATAACATCAAAATTAAGGGGGTAGTGGGGTGGACGTGGACCATTGGGCCGATAATTCAGATTCGAAAAAAAAAGCATTGACGATTATGTGGCCATGCGATGCGACTTGTTCCTGGCAACCGTGATGTTTACTAGTTGTTGGCTTCCTCTCGGATTGAATTTCGCAAGATCTGACAATATTCGGGACTCGGAAACTATTGGATGACGCGGTCATCTCTGGGACATCTTCGCCACGTTCGCGAGTCCCAGTGGTCTGGAAGCCATGGAATTAGGACTTTCGAGATCTTAGTTGATCCCAGCGACCGGAGACGGAGTAAGGTGATCTAAAAGTAGTAACACGATATGAAGAGACTGATAGATGGATGTTCTAGACGGTTAGACAGTGGAGCAGGCCCGCACGGGACGCCGCAGAGGCACGGTCGTGCTAAGTCGTGCTAAGTCGTGCTAAGTCGTGCTAGTGCTAAGACTCGTGGACCTTATCGTGACCGGGTTCAGAGATGGCCCAGGTGCCAGGTGCTCAGTGGTGTCAGGATTTAGTGAAGATATCACATCAGATAGTAAGGACCAAGGACCAAGGACCAAGGACCGAGGACTAGGACCTAGGAACCAGGGATAGCTAAGCGCCTAGTTGGTAACAGGGCAGCAGGGTTGCGCCTCTCCCGGGTCTCACTCTCGACGCTCCGCCCGTCGTTAGCTGTCGTTGGTCGTTGGACGTCGGCGATAGTTTGCCGTCGCCCAATTGGGTGTCACCGACTGAGCGGTGCAAGCCGATTATGCACATGGTAGCATTGGTGGCATTTCCTATTTAGTCATCTATGGCCATCTACGTCCATCTACATCCATCCATGCCCGTCGATGTCCATCCATGAGACGATGTTGTGCATGTTGTGGTGCATTTTGGGATAAGCAGCAAGCAGAGGGCGGCTGATCAACATCGCATCAAGCTTCGCAGGCTAGCAGCGTTCGCGGAACCGGGTGTTGTGTTCTGCTCTGATGCGCAGCCATGTAGTTTGTGTAGCCAGGCCATCGTTGATGTAGTCATGTATGTACGTACCTGGATAGCTAGGCTAGCATTATGTCCTGTATGTATGTAAGGATGTAAGGTGATCTATCTACCTAGTATGTATGTGTCGTGTCTAATATATCACTCCACAGCTAAGACGTTCGGGGAAATGATCGGAGCTCGGTATCACCACAACGTCCCTCACGGCACTGGGCGGCCAAGGAACGGGGGGTGGCATGGCATCACGGTATAACAGACGGGATAAGTGTTTGTCACGTTTATAGGACGGCGGGAACTGTATACGACCACACGTGAGTAGATCAATTACTGTGTAGCTTGCTTGCTTGCGTATTAGGTAGCTTCAATGTTGTCTTCCAAGATTGTCAGCTTGTGTACCCGTAGTAGCCACCTGGCAATTCGGACATACATCCATGAATATTAGGGCTGGTATGTATCGGTATGTATCAACGACATACTATGGATATCGTCATTGACGTATCCACCAGACGATCCGTGATGCCAAATATCATTGATGTGCATGTATCAGGTACGATCACGGAATACGAGCGCTGAATGTTGGAAGAAGAGTTGGGGCAGTGCCGTCGGTTGTACGGACAAGAGAGGGGACCGAGGGGGGGACAGAGACATTCCGGACGCTTGAGAGTGATGAGAGTGATATCATCTTGCTTCTGAATTGAGGGTCAATTGACGAATACAAACGCGTCCTCCATTCGCCTCGTAATGTACCTGGACTATTAAGTACGTACCTGATTAGTAAACTCTAGGCACCTACACCAGGTATGTACCTATAATAGGTGAAGCTCCTTATCTGCGGGACTCGGGATATATGGGAACATACATACATGGATATTCGCAGTAACGGCAGCTGAAGACGTTCGGAGACACCTGCCGGGCGCGAAGTACGGTATCCGTCATGGAAGTTTTGGAAGCAATTGGGAAGCGATAGAGGTGGGTACGTGGATTCTCCTGTCCTGGATCTTCTTGCATATTCCTTGTCCTGGTTAGAAAAATGATCGACACTAACCCTGATGTGGTATTCCGGCCATCCTAGCCGTAGACTACCGCGACTACCCAAGTCGAAAGGTGCCGAGCGGATACCAAGGAGAAAAAAAAAGTGTAGGCAGCAATCGCAATGGCAGCAAAAGAAGAAAGAGGAGAGAGCCGTGGAGAGCCACGAACGGAGTCATGAAGCTGCGCATACGTACATTCATACTACAATACTGTAAATTATGGAGCTGTTACATAGAGGCAGGCACAAAACGTAAAAAAACTCAAACTTAAGACTCAAAAGACTCAACTTGGCAAGGGCAAGGGGGTATCGATGTGACACAAATTTGTCCCGCTGCAGCCGCTGACAGCCGCAGGCGTCATTTTTAAATTTTCGGTTTTTTTTCCTTCTCTTTCCCTTTTCCCTCTTTCTTTTCTCGACATTTCCTAGATGGGATTCATGCTGACAGACAACCCACGAATCACGAAGCGCATCGATCAACCAAGTCGGCATTTTAAGGAACATCCCGCACATGTGAATATTCAACAACATTGAACATTGAAGCATCGAAGCATCGAAGCATCAATCGATACTTGATACACTCGATACGGCATATGTAGGTACACATACACACGTATACAAGTATCACGTATACACACACACATAGGTACACATGCATACACCACACACACATACAGATACATATGTTTCCCCCTCCCTCTCTGCATCTTCTGCAGAACGGTATGTACCTCTGCACCTCTGCAGCTTTGCAGCTCTGCAGAAAAAAAAAACTGCCCCTGCGGCTCTGCCGCGCCCTGTTTCACTACCGGGAGGTCGTCTATTCTTAATCTACCCATACAGAAGCCAAGGTGCCGGATCAGCCAATCCGTCCGCATGGATTTAAATATGCTAGGAAGAGCTCATCCTTGGCCACTTTAATCAAGAAACAGATTTGCTCCACTGATCCACAACGCAGCTGAGATGCCCAAGAGATGACAAGATGATTGATAAATTGGCAAATGAACGGCATGGGTTAAGATGGGCAAAATACTATGCTTTGATATGCATGGAACATTACGGGAACATTGGAACGCTGGGACGCACTATGGAAACACAAACCACAATCATAGCCGTGCGATGAGCACTACCTCAACACGACCGCAACACAACCATACATTCTGACATTACACATTACACCGATTACACCATCTTACCTACACCATTACGCTCGCACACATGGGCATGGGCATGGGCACGTACACGACGACAGCGACGGTCCAGATATCCAACTATCCAACTATCCAACCCAGGCTTGCTCCAAGGCTTCTGCATATTTTAGTTCTTACAGCATGATCTGTTCCACTTTATACCTATCCTCGTTTCTCTCTCTCTAGACCATGATCTTTTTGATACATGGTTACGCCGTGCCATGTTTCTCATCTTTCTCCCTGCTGTCCCTCCCAACGTCCTACGTCAGAACACAACATTAAAAACATTTAGAGCCATTAGGAACCATTAGGAGCCATTAGGAGTCGTTAGTAGCTCTCACCGCTCCACCCAACCAGAAGTCGGGACCCGTCTCAATTGAGGTCTGGATCGCCCAAAATCGCCAGGTCTTTCTCTTTTTTTATTTTTTTTTCTTCAATGGTGGAGTCCTAACGAGATAAGGCAAGGGGTGTGGCCTCCCTCTCCTCTCCTCTCCTCTCTTCTCCTTCGCTCCTTAGCCTTGGCCCGGGCTCGGCTAGCCACCGAAGGGTCGCACTTCATGAGCAACGTTGTTGCGTTGTTATTCATTTCACGTTATCCCATATGAAGTTCGTCTGCCGGTAGTTCTGCCAACAACCAATCCGAAGCTGCGCGAACGGCTTAGCAGCCAGTACTCTTACCATCGGCCCGTTATCGCTCATAGCCTTTCGCCTCTGCCCTCGCCATAGTTCCTCTCTCTTCGTGGCTCGTGAATGTATCATGTATCATGTATCGTGGACATCATGGGCATCATGGGTACCTAGTATCGTGGGTATCATGGGTAGATGGAAGTTGTGTGTGTGGGTTGTGGTGGTGCTCGAGTGAGTCCCACCCGGTTGTCACCATTTCACACTACGCCGTTTATGAACTTAGATCATAATGGACATAATGAATTCCACGGATGGATAGGCAAGGTATGTTATGTACCTGTATTATTATTCCGTATCCATTTTCCTTCTCAAAGGTATCCAAAATACACGCGGCATTGTACCTACATACATACCTACATACATACCTACATACATACATATCAGGTTGCGCGTCACGATACTAAGACAAGCACCGGTTAGGTACAAACCGAAAGAGATAAAAAAAAAAAAAAAAGAACCCACCACACCTAGCATACACCCAGCACCTGGGCAATATCCATCGTACCCATCATACATCCATGGATCCTAGAGAGTTTGAAGATCAGTCTGAAGAGGTCCCCAGTTTATTAAATTCTGGACCGCCCTTCACTTGCCTCCGCTTTGTTCGAAGAAACGAAAGAGCCCTGTACATAGCAACACCCTTTTGTCATAATCACAATTCTAAAATCTCAGAGTCCCAAGTCCCAAGTTCCAAGTTCCAACTCCCAAGTCCCCAAGCTTGTGGTTCGATTCCTTCGATGTTCTTTGTCCCATCATCGTCCCTTACCATTCGTTTCTCTTCGTCGTCGTTGTCTGTTATTGTTGTCGTTGTCGTAGCACCTTGACCACCTTTTTTTTTAACCTTAGTACCTTTTCGATTGTACAGACAGGGACTGGCAATCGAAATAACCCAAATACCCGAGTTCATCAGTCCCATTCTCCATTCTAGCCTGACCGAAGATTAAAACTGTTGACGTTACTAAAGTTATACGGAAAATACATACTTAGCCTATCACCCTTTCTTCGCCCGTAAGCTTATACGGCCGTACGTACGCATTGGATAAAACGTAGAGTTTCGCTAGGACCGGTTACCTTAAACCGTGCTTCGACGGCAACACTGCCAACGTTGGTGGATAAACTTCTGCACTGCCCGTTAGCCTCCAGGGCTGTTAGCCAGTTAGCCAGTTAGCCTTTTAAACACCCCTTTTTTCGACGCCAAGTCATTCGTTTTACCATCCCACCCGTCACCAATCTTGGTCGACATGGACAAAGCCCCGGGGTCGCCTCGCAATGATGCCAGTGCGACTTCCACACCTCCCGAGGAACCTCAGAGCCCGGCGTCCCCCGATCTGAACGCCGCCGGCACCAGGAAGGAGAAGGGACGGGTGCGTTTCAACAGCGTCGCCGGCGTCGAGCCTCCTTCGTTTCTAGATCTGTCGGGAATATCGGCGACGCAAGCGCGCCACGATGGCGCATCGCTTCCCCCGCGACCGAGGCCTTCGGTGCTGCGCGGGAATTCTTATAACTCGGTGACTAGCATTCCCGAATCCGTCGATAACGACGATCCCGCCTCCGAGAAGGCATTGTCGGCGCACGCCGCTCAGGAACGCGCCCAGCAAGTGGCCGCTACTCTGCTGGGCTCCCGGTCTGCTCCTGGCTCGACTAGGACGTCTCTGGACTCGGAGGCCGAGACGGTGAACAGCGGTGGCGGTGGCGTCAATGATATGCCCCCGGGATTTCCTAACATCACCCTCGACGAGTTTCCTATGCAGGTTCCGGATATCAACGGTGACGCGCAGAAGAACACGTCCGAAGAGCACCGTGCTCTTAAGACGGAGGCATACAACCTCGTCCGTTCTCACACGCAGAGGCATAACCGCAGTGTGTATCAGCAGCCAACTATCAGCACCGCCCTCAGCTCCGGCCAGATTACACCGATCGATGGACCGAAGCACGAGCTCTACGTACCACCTCCTTCAGAGTACCGGCCTAGCGTTCTATCCAACCTCCTAAAGCTATATAAGCCACCTGAATCAACTCTCTCTCCTAGCTACCCGCATAGCCGGAAGTCTGAGCATGGGAGTGAATTTACTACGCCAGGTTCCTCGGGGGCCACGACGCCGAATCGACGGAAGTGGTACGAGAAGAACCGTTCGCAAGACACTCTGGCTAACCTGGTGGAAGCGTCCGCGCGCCTTGCTAGCGCCGGGGTCAGCGGGGATGGGCCGTCGGCGACCAGCTCGAGACCGAAGCGGCCTAAGCATCGACGAAGCCCTAGCGGACGGATGTTGAGCTTCGGCCGTCCACGGATGGAGGATGAGATCCGCATCACTATGCATATCGCGGAAACACTGACTCGTCAAAAGTACATCATCAGGATGTGCAAGGCTCTCATGCTATTCGGTGCCCCGACGCACCGTCTCGAAGAGTATCTGAGGATGACGGCGAGGGTTCTCGAGATCGACGGCCAATTCCTCTATTTACCCGGCTGTATGATCATATCTTTCGACGACCGTTCGACCCACACCACGGAGGTAAAGATCGTTCGCACTAATCAGGGGATCGATCTCGGGAAGCTCAGGGATATTCACGAGATATACAAGCTCGTTCTTCACGACAAGATAGACCTGGAAGAAGCCATCGAATCCATAACGAGAATAACGGAAGAGAAGGACAAATTCCACCCGTGGCTCAGGGTTTTGGTGTTCGGCTTAGCGAGTGCGACGGTCGCGCCGTTCGCTTTTGACGGACAATTAATCGACCTACCGATCTGCTTCTTCTTAGGCTGCCTCGTCGGGACCTTGCAGATCATAGTGGCTCCCAAGTCCGACCTTTATAACAACGTCTTCGAAATAACAGCCGCCGTTTTGACGAGCTTCTTGAGTAGGGCATTTGGCAGCATTAGGGGTGGAAAGCTATTCTGCTTTTCATCGCTAGCTCAGAGCTCTATCGCGCTCATCCTACCCGGCTGGTTCGTCTGTAAGTAATCACCTAATTTTGAAACGCCTCTGGCGTAGCCGTTCTAACGATCCTCTTAGTATGTTCTGCCCTCGAACTGCAATCCCGCGCTCTGGTCCCCGGTTCTATCCGCATGGTCTATGCCATCATCTACTCGCTATTCCTCGGATTTGGAATTACGGTTGGAACAGCGCTCTACGGCTTGATGGATCCTAAGGCTACCTCGGCGACGACCTGCCTTAACCCGATACCTACCTACTACCGATTTCTTTTTGTACCACTCTTCACTATGTGTCTTGCCTTCGTCAATCAGGCAAAATGGAAGCAGATGCCTGTAATGGTCGTGATCGCCTTCGCCGGTCACGTTGTGAACTTCTTTAGCAGTCCTAAATTTGCTGCCAGCCCTCAGATAGCCAATACGTTGGGCGCTTTTACCGTCGGGGTGCTAGCCAACCTCTATTCGAGGCTAAGACATGGCGTGGCTGCCGCCGCTCTCCTACCTGCAATCTTCGTGCAAGTGCCGAGCGGCCTGGCAGCGACGGGAAGTCTATTAAGCGGGTTGAGCACGGCAAACGAGCTGAACAATTCGACGGAAGTCGTTAATGGCACCAGCACCGTAAGTAGCTTGCCCCCTTTTTTTTCTAATTACGACAAGGCTGTCTGCTAACATCTCGTCTAGGTCACTATCGACAATAATCAACCCCTCGATACGATAGTTTTCAATGTCGCCGCCTCGATGATCCAAATAGCTATTGGTATTACCGTGGGGCTATTTCTAAGCGCGTTGGTAGTCTACCCCCTTGGGAAGCGCCGGAGCGGCTTATGGACTCTCTAAAGTTCTGCAATATTTTCTCCCCTCTTCCGTTGCGGGTTTCTAGTTTAGGCGTAGGCGTTGGTGGAGCGGCAAAAGCAAAATGTTTCGGTCAGCAAGCGAGTATTGAGTAAGAAACATCATTCTACTGTAGATGATAGCATTAGATGGCTCTGGACAGCATATAGAGGTATATTATAGAGGTAATGAGGAGGAGAATAGCCTTGCGGCCGGGGGTGATATTCGGAACCTCAGTGGAGGTTCAGTGATGACACGTGATATGAGGTACAGCATATGCGCCGGCGTCGAGGCTGTTTTTTTCGCACAAATAGGACATTTTATTATAACGACCCAAATATCTATTTCTCCAAATTTTTGCTACATGAACCTTAGGATGCATGATATCGCTTCCGATCTCCTCCACTTCCACCTCCACCTCGACGAGAGTTTGATCTCTCGACTGGACTAGGATGAGGGACCTAGTCAGATATGGCTTGCATTAGTCGTGTTACCAGTATTTTGATTTGAGATGAGGGTGGCGTCGGGCAGTAATCTACTGAGACATCTCGGAGCCACGTGGGAAAAAAAATCAACTAGACCTTGTTATTACCCCCTTGCCTCCCACTTAATCCTGACTCCTAGTCTTCTATAAATATCCAGATACATTGAAGTGCCTGATATGGTACCTACCAAGGGGTTATGGTAAAGATCCAATTATCGCAATGTTTTACAAGCTCATCCAATTTCTAAGATTGGGGAGGACGGAGGAGGTTTATGTATGTCTCACTGTCGATCAGCCCCTTTTTCTTTTGTTGGCTTATGCCGATGTAAACCGAGATCGAAAAGGGGTCACTAAAAAGTCCGGACGGAACTGCGATTAATATATATGAATGCTTGGCGAAAAGGGTTCATATTGGCCTTTTATAAACTGATCAGCTCATCTGTGCTGAGTCCAGGAAGTGGTATAGCATAATTTACCTATATACCAGTCTTCTGATGGATAAATGATGACCACTTATAGATGATGAGGGCCTCGTATATATATTTGATACCTATCGACATCTTTAATAAGTTCCGTGTTTGAAATAACAAATTGATCTATGTACATCCTCGCTTAGACTCAGGCAAACACACTAGAAGATGATCATAGTAATTTATTAAGTATAACATAAGAACCATCCGTTCCTTGATACGAAGTTCATCAGCAGACATAGTTGTTTTCAAATCTCTCCATTTTATTACCTATATTAATCTTAGAACATAGAGACGATATAATACCAATAAACTACTCATACTAGATCGTTTGTATACAAAACATCCTCAAAGCCACTTAAATATCTAATCTGAAGAGCCATTAAGAGTCCGAGACTGTGGAAATTAAGAACTAGGTAGGTAAGATAGTAGTGTCATAAAATAAAACAAATTACCTATCTACTTATGGACCATCTATAGAAAGGAGCCTCCCATCAACCAATTATTACGATGTGAAATGATTAGGAGTTTACGCCTCATACCTAAGGTATATAATATACTACTACGAATAACTTCTACATCTAACAGCATAAGTAACCTTCTAATATACACCTACCTACCAATGATACATACTCATGGCCTGCGTCTATTTCAACCCTAATTACTGTCTTAATTCTTATAACCACTAAAGAATAATCTGTACTTAAGGGCATGGTATAGAATTAGCACAGAACTGCATTTCCACAGTTCCTTTCTTTAGAATGTTTACTAGTTCAGTGTCTCGTAGAAGATATTACGGATACGTTACTCGGGGCAATCTAAACCCTAGATGGGTACCTAGTAGGTATCTATTACTCGGTATCTATATCATCCATCAATATGTGAAGTCCAACTACAACCACCAAAATCAAAATCACTGACTCGTCTTATAACTAGCTTGCCCATTTTTGCTAAAATATCTTGTAAGATTACGGTTGTCGATGTGAACGTATTCAACTGAGCTAAACGCTTACCGACGGACACTATAACCGGAAGTTCGTTCTACGTACCAAAGTATATCCGGATGAGAATGCATTGAAAGATCGGGAATACTGCGGACTACGACTCTGAATGAAGAAAAAACCTTCTATTTGCCGTTGGTTATGTAGGTAGCATCCTAGCGTCGCAGTTGGAGCCTCATTCTATCAAGGACCGGCGGGCGACAACTGATGTGGCTTCAACGCCGGCTAAGACACTGCGGCGTGGGGGAATCAGCGCAAAGACCGATCTCGCTGGCGTCGATCCCATCTATTCACAGTCCCCTGCCTCAGGCTAAAAGGGGGAAGATTTCCCATATGTGGCTTGGTACTTGTGGTTGCGGGTAGGGGGTAGGCATGATGAGACTTCATCAGCCGCACACCATTGGCGCAGGCCAGGAGGTAAGCGAAAGCTACTTAAGACTTGATAATATGATACCGGGCTACTGTCTTTGGTAGGTGTTCGCGGAATTCGAGATGCCATATAGTGTCCACGACAGCGCTTCATAAAATTCAATATTTGCAGCGTCTTATCTTCCGGCTGCCATATTTGAGCGTATTCTCTTCGGGGATGTTGGCGCGGAATGCGCTCCTGGTTGCCAATTAAGGTTGCTAAGATGGGAGAAAGCTACAGCTGAGGTATCATCTTGATCGACATGTAACCCTCATTTCTACTCGAAGCAACCAAATGCGTCGAATATCCATATCACAAAACATGCTAGATTGTGAGGAAATGCTTAAGTGACTTGAATACATGAGATAAATACGGTAGTTGAACATTGCCAGTCATAATCAAGCAGACCAATACCTATCCTGACATGACCAAGCAATAACCAGCGTAAACATTCATAGGTACGGATAGTGATGCATGCGTGCCAGCGAACCTCATGGATCAATGGTAGCATGTATCCACGTTGCAAATCTTGGAAATTACCTTGAAATATGCCTGTGTACTGTAAAAGACCTAAATACAAAGTCCCCCGCGCATGAACACTCTCTTCTCCGTCTGTGATTGTTTCCTAACTCGTCATCATTCATTTTCTATCGGACGTCACTCTCCGTACTCTCCTTCAATGGAAATTTGTCTATGTCAAAATTAGAATGTACAACAGCGGGCGTTCCCAGTCTCGCATCCTGATACCCATCGTACCGCTAGATCTGTCACGCATTAGAAGGGTTCATCCGACGTCTAATTCCTCTACGACTGATCCTGGAGTCCTATAATATGCAATAGTTGGTTTGGTGAAGTGCCTGATTCTGTATCTCATTCGACACGCTCGCCTAAGTTGCAACGGTTACATTCCCCGGATTCTCATGATTTATTGGACGGAAGCCTACTGCTGAAAGTAGCTAGTAGCTAGGTAGAGAACTTGCTAGTCTGTTAGCAGAAACTTGAGATGATTGGTGTTGGTTACTTGTCGATGATAGGGACGATAAAACACATGGCTTATATTCATACTGTCAGGTATACGTGTCAGGACCTGGCTAGAGACATCAAGAGTTAGAAGTGGCTGATCGCTAGGTGTAATCAAGTCTGCTAATGTGGTGTAGCAAACATCTGATTCATTCCTTCGGACACCGCTTTTTACAGAATCGATTGGGAAGGAAGGAATGTTACTCAAGGAAATAATTAGATATGCTCTTTGAGGGCGAGGGCGAGTCAGAGCGGGAAGAGCTACTGTAGCGTCATGTCGTGAAACTTGAGCTCGCTGTCCGTGTCAGTGGCGCGGAGTTGAGATAGGGGCATAACCTGTTTGTTGCCGTGGGGTTGACGACATAGTGATGCGCGTCTAGAAACATCCACGGGTGTCGAACTGGATGCGATTTACGCATGTAATTACCTAGGTACTTATATAAGCCCTCTTTGCTCTAACGGGGGGCTATCCAGCTGAATCTTGCATTAACAGACAGCGCTGTCTCACCTAATCGAGTTCTATCTAGGTACCTATTTACGGAGGCACCTAGGGGTGCTTAAGGTAGCTAACGTGGAATAACGACAAACCGCCACCGTGAAACCTCATGGGCTTTATGGATTCTTACTAGGTACCAACTTAGTCATAGGAAATAGAAACACGCAAAGTCTATCCATGCTTGTCGATGGACGTGGCCGTCTATTATTTCTGGAATCCTTGTTAGGCGTATGTGGTCCCAATACCGTGGAATTCTGAAATCTAGCTGGTTGGCACCTAGGTATGTATCAGTTCGTAAATTTACCGACGGTATGGTTCGCGCTAGAGTATGTCGCTGAGAACTGCATCTGTGGCATAGCTCGGGTTATGCCGCGGCTCTGAAGTAGAGAGTAATAACACTCGTGATCGCTCAGCTTTCGTCGACCTTTCGGTCTCTATATTCTAGCTACCTTAGGCGAAAACAGATCAAGAGTTAAGCGAAGAACAGGGACCGCTATTTTAATAGCTCGGGTTGAAAAAGAAGGTATTTGAGGTCGATGCAGATATATACCTCAAAATGTACGCCAGTTCGGTCTACCTTGTGAAAGATTTTGATCCCGGTTGTCATCCCTAGCTTTGCCTGCTTTTCAAACTTATTGAGTTATTAAGTCCACATTTATGGGTAGCTGTTTGCTAGATAGCGTGTATCGGTAGATTTTGAGGCTTGGATGATTGCGCAACGCTGACGATAATCTTGCTAATCTCGAACATATTTCGCAATCCGAGCGAAGGTAAGTTAGTGATGTTCACGATTCGTACGCCCCGAAATAAAAATAGACGCTTATGGATCTGCTCTGTATTGCCTACCTAGGTTCAGATTTTTTTTCTCGGAATTGTCCCAGCAGCATGGGTATGAAAATCGCCGCATACTCTTGGCATAGGCTTGCTGGATGTGGCAAGGCGACGAGATCGAATTGAATTTATTAATTTTCTGGATCGTAAAATATTATTATTTAGACCCGTAGTAGTGGACGTAGCCCTATCTCGTTGGGCTTTGACATGTGAAAGGCGGCATGGACCGTATAATGAGGTGGGGCTGACCCTCAGGAGATACACTATGTCGTCCTATGTGGAAGGGACATGGGATCGACATCAGTAGGTACATGTCATGTGTAGCGTACACAGGACCTAGGTTTCGGAATCGTGATAATTCTCGACGTTTCATCGATATCTACAGGGTTCCTTGATTGCTCGGCAGCCCCTGTGAATTACATAGCAAATATGGCCCCATCGTGATGCGATATTTTCAAGTAAGGTCCTCGGACCTAGGAGTTTAGACGTGAAAGTGGCAAGCATATTAGTAGGTATGTACTGAGAATTATTCCGTCATCTTTAGACCGAGGCTATTAGCAATCGGAAACAGATTGTGAATGAAGACCCTGCGCGTTGGTTGGCGCATTACAGGTAATAGATGTTTCTGAATTTGATAATCCTTTGGAAATTACTTAATGCTTTGGTGAACGCCTCCGGGAACATAGCCCACCTAACCTAAGGCTCCATATGGCGCAACTAAGCTGGATCTTCCGAACATATTGCCTAAGTGAGTAAGGCTCGCAGGTTGGTAATTGGTAATAGTTGAATACCTATGAATACACGTGCAATTCGCGATCCGTAGACCAAAAACAGGATCAAGTTGGGTTGTTCAAGGTGAGCGGATTTGCCGGTCCAGTAAGAGAGACGACGACGTGCATGATCTCCAATTGCCGAATCCTAGGCCTAGTCTCGAACACATAAGGCGGTGTTGAATGGGGTCTGAAATGCGGATTTGGTCTGTGTCTTTTTATGTCTCGACATACATATACCTACACCTCTTGATAGGTAGATGGTTTTGCAGTCGGCTTGACTTAGCAGGAGGATGCTATTAAATTGGCCGAGCGATCCGTAGCCGTCCTGCCGTCTCGCTTCAATGTTGCTCTCGTAGGCTGGCAGATAAGCCAGGGTTGGTCAAGCGCGTATGACGATGGCATGATACAAAGACATTTGAATAATCTTGGTCCCGCTTTCGATGCACGTAGCAAAGCTCGTATCCATCTCCATGAATGTTGGAATACATTTTGTGGTCTTCGAAACCGATTCTGAGTCTGCGGGGCAAAACAAGTTAAAGCAAATCACCAAAGCGAAGGTCGCAACGCTGGAAATATCATGCTGATAAACCTTTCCAGAATCCGGGATGTATAGAGAGCATAAGGGAGTGTAAAAACAGAGGGTTAGAAAGCTGTCGATCACAGGCTAGCAGCTAAGGGGATGGATGGTCGGGATGGTTAGGATGGTTATGAGGGTGTAGTGTAATCAGATAGGCGAGCCGAACGGCGGGAAGATAGGATCAAAGATCGTGATTGAGATTTGTGAGAAGGTGTGTACTAGGTATGTACAAGCATCTGAGCATCGAGCGCCGAATTTCGAACATTGCAGCAAGGCAAGACAATGTAAAGAAAATGAGATAATAGGTACATATAGCTCTAAACTCTTAGCGTATTGGTGAATGCTTCTTGTTCTTTCTCCCATCCATGGATGATTTGCGGGTTCGAGTTCGTGACATTTGAATTTTCACATGCTAGAGACAGGGGTAGAGATAGAAGGTAGGTAGCGTACTGGGTAGGTTAAGAGAAAGAAAAGAAAGAGCATCCAGGGAATCAGGGATGGGTCTTGACGCGTACTATAAATGTACATGTGCGTTGTACATAGTACATGGATTTGGTTCATCCATGATTAATACCTAGAACATTGAATGATCAAAATGAGCAATTGCTTCGGCGATTCAGATGCTTCGGATGCTTCCAGTTTCAGAGGTTCAATCTCGGTCCTTGTGTGGCCCACCGGAATTTTAGCGGCCTCAGCTGCCATAGGTAACCTTACACGTTGGAAACAGTGAGCTGCTGTGTAATATTTGGAGGCAATGCGACAAAATATAAGCCGTCGCATACCAAAAGAGGGCACATGCTGTAGCACATGTAGCACATGTTATAGCCCTGGAGGTTCCTGGCGAAGGCATGTGGTGTTGGGCTGTCTCGGTAGGCGGTAGCGGTAGCGGTACCTATCGCGGTAGGTACCTGTAATTATTACATGTAATCGTTACAAGGGACCAAGGTACACGACCCGTAGATCTACTGCAGGCATCAAGGTACCGCTACCCGAAGCTCTTGTGGGGCTTATAGTGGAGGTCTTGAAGGTCTTGATAGCGAAGACCCACAGCAGCATGCGGCGCATCGGGAAGCTTTCGGATCAAGTGACCTCATTGGCCAAGTTGAAGGACGTGGAATGCGTTAATAAGAGTCAGAAGAATGGCGGTAATTCTTGCGACTAAGACGAAGATGTGATGCGACCCTATAATGTACCTCGCGATCTGTATGCGCAGCGCGCGCAGGATGGCGCCAGGCACATTATGGATTAGCAAGAAGGCAAGGTCTCATCCGAAGCATTCTAATCGAATCTGGCTGGTCCGAGTGGAGGAGAATTGACAGTAGAGAAAGTGAGAGGAAAGGAAAGAAAACATGGGAAAGGTGGACAAGGTGGACAAGGTAGACAAGGTAGACGAGGTAGACAAGGACAAGGTACTACCTAGGTGGGCAAGGTGGGAGAGAGGTGGGCTAGAAAGGCAAAAGCACATGTCAAAAAAAATGCTGGCGCGATCTGGGTAGTCAAGGTTGACTTCTGACTACATTGTACATTTTATTATCTTATAAGAAGTCGGTTTCGTCGGTTTCACCTGCCGCAGCCGTTGTGCCTTGTGCTTCCATTAAACCTATTCAACATCTTTATTCCGCATTTTTGCCTTTAACGGACCTGGAAATAAAGTTAATAAGTGTTGACCTGTTAACCTTATCCAACTTATCAACCTACCAACCTACCGTTTTTCCCTTCCCTTTATCCTTCTCTCTCGCATTCTACTTCCATCCATCTTATCCCCTACCTACATCTACATAGCACCTAATAGTATCCATCCAATCCTGTAACGAATAAGCAAAGCATTGATCAAGCTTCCTCGTTCACCCCTCTTCTATCCTCCCTAAACCATCATCGGTACCCAACAACTCAACTACGCTACAACCCTTTTTCGAGCTTCGTACGCTCATCTTCCATAATTTTTTTTGTTCCCGGTATTTATATATCAGCAACTTCATCCTTGCGATGGCTGCCCAAGTGAACGGCGAAGTCCACCCCTCATCCGCGACTCTGTCGGTAGGTTCGCGACATTTCTATATGTACCTTATACTTATAACCTTGGAGAACCATTTCCGGCGTTCCGGACGGGCTAACATCCTATGTAACAGCACATCACGGGATACCCTGTCGTCAGTGATGGTATCGCCTACTTCAAAGGAAACCCTTACGGCCAGAAGTCGATAGAGCTGAGCGACTCGGCCTACAAGACTTTTGCGAAACCCGTCATCCCTTACTTCTCGAAGCCTTACCAATATGTCTCGCCCTACATCAAGAAGGCTGACCTGATTGGCGACGACACCCTGACCAAGATCGACGCGCGCCTACCTTCTCTGAAGAAACCGACTCACGAATTATGGACTGATGGCAAGAACTTCGTCTTCTTCCCCGTGCGCAAGGGTTACGAAACCAAGGATCACGTATTCGATGTTTATCATTCCGAATATAAGAAAGTTGGCGGCAATGGCTTGGTAACATCTGGAAAGGCGCTTGTTTCGACCGGCCTCGTGGTCACTACCGAAGCACTTACCTGGGTTGGCGACTTCTTAAAAGCTAGAAAGGTACAAGCCAAGGAAGCGAGCAATAACGCCACTCAATAGAGGTCGACGGTCGACAGTCAGACGGAGGACGAAGGACGCATTCAGGAGATGACAGGAGAACTCTCAACACATATTTCCTTTCTTTCTTTTGATACCATATTGCATTTTCTTTCGTTGGGCTCTGAGACGGAAATTTCGGAACCCGTATTGGGTATTATGTGTGCGGCAGCTCGAAGGATGAGGTTTGTACTATGAGGGTATATGGCCTAGTCTCTAGGCATTCACTTTCGCTTCGCATCCTGGCGCGTAAGGAAAAGGAGTTTTACGTCGTGCGAAAATGTCTACTCGAGGTGGTGAAGATTCGATTCGATTCGATTACCCTGTTAACTTCCGATTATAACTTTTAGCAGGACGAAACTGTTTATAAGTCCGGTATGAGAAAGGTGAGGATTGTATACGTAAGGGAGCAGAGGTGGGCGCGGACAGAGTTGTTGTAGGGCTGTGTCGCGTGCGGTTCATGACCTGTATGAGAAGAGAATAGATTTCAATTCCGTTACGCCTGCTCCTCGTTGTGTTGTTTTGATCTCTTGTTACGTCACGTATCTCTTATAAGTTAACCTGCTGAATAGCGATCGGGTAAGAATCGATAGGCGCAACAGAATGAACAGGCAGTTGCCCGTAATATGGATAATTAAATATAAGAGGTGAGTAGCTTCTAGTTAACCTCCAGGGCTGTTTGTGAGGAATGAGAATACTTACATAATATTTTGTTACATTAGGTAAGCAACAGAGGCACATGCAAAATGTGTCAGAGCGTCGTTACGTAACGAATAGACCAATTAGGCAAATCACGTGATATTTCCCCTATTGACCTGGCAACGACGCTTATGTCAAGATAAACACACTAACCCACCTATCATCGAATTTCTAAAGTTCTAGAGTTCCAATTCCAAATTACTTCTAATTATTGCCTCCACCATCCACACTCCACCGCATTTACTGTGTACCATGCAATAACATCAAGCACCTTTGGCTTTCGACACGCATCGCAGCTAAATACCGAATGTTGCACAGACTTCATATCGCTGACAATTATAACAATACTCATAATCCTGTCCCTATACAACCAGACCTACGCATTCTCCATTGCAAACAAGAATTCAAATGATTAACGCCGACCACTCCTCCAGCCTACCAGGCTCGCCAGGTAGCACCACACCACTTCAACCCATTTCCTCCGACCGAGTCAATCAGCAGCGTGATCCTGCCTCCCTCGCTTCTGCGCGATCCGATTCACTTCGTGACAGCGACGTGCACGACAAGATCCGTCAATTCAACAACATGACTCATAATGGCCCTGCCGGCGCGGCCTCCATGTCCAGGCAGCTGGAGCGAAAGACTGCCGATGCAGCTCTCAAACGCGCCATGCTAGGACGCGAAGAAGCAGAAGCCGACATGCGACGCTATCGAGATGAGGCTCGAACCCTACGCAAGCAGATTGAGGAGAGCCGTGCTAGAGAGCGTAAAGTTGGGGAGAGACTAGAAGATGTCATGGTGAGCAACACGATAATACTAGAACATTGACCAATGCGAACACCACACGCTAACAATGTCTTTGCAGGAGAAATATGGCCAAGCGAAAGAAACATTACAACATAGTAAAGCCATATGGGAGAAGGAAGTAAGACAAGCGCGAAAAGAATTGTTCAAGACACAATCAGCTACCGTCAAGTTGCAAGAAGAGCTGAAGGTCGTCAAAGCCGCCTCTAGATCTATAGAGGAGTCTTTAGCGAGAGAGAAGGAGCTCGGCAAAGCTAGAGAACAGGAGGCGTTCCAATCGCGCTACCAACTCGCCAACTTGCAAGAACAGTTAGAAAAGGCCCTCGAGCGCATTGCCTTCGTCGAGCAAGAACGCGACGCCTACAAGGCCGCTGCCAAGAGCGAAGAGATCGCCAGAATCGCCGCAGAAGGCCGCCTACCATTACCTCCCGAGGATCCGGATAGCGAGTTCGCCTCTCCTAAGAAGGAAAGAGTGTCTTTGTCGGCCGTCGATATCCTATCCTCTGCTTCGAGCGAGGCTGAGATAGAAGAGCTTACCCGATTATGGCAATGGGAGAAGCAAAGAGCTGACCGTGCGCAAGAGCATCTTGAGTTTGTGAAGGCCGAATGCGAACTGCGATGCTGCTCCTGCTCCAAGGCTCGCCCGCGAAGAAGCACCCGATTATCTCTCCGTAAAGAACGGCCTAAGTCGGT
Organism: Annulohypoxylon nitens; assembly: GCA_022496965.1. Classification (NCBI taxonomy): domain Eukaryota; kingdom Fungi; phylum Ascomycota; class Sordariomycetes; order Xylariales; family Hypoxylaceae; genus Annulohypoxylon; species Annulohypoxylon nitens. The sequence goes on along the minus strand of MU386621.1, from coordinate 3,783,604 downwards.
TTCAATTATAGATCCAGCCGATCGCATGATCTTGGGCGAGGAGCCCGAATTTCCAGAGCAACTTACCCCTACACAACCTGAGGACCCGGGGCAGGAAGAAGAAGTGGGACGGGGGCAGGGACAGGAGCTTCAATCAGAGCCTTCTCAGCCGGAAATCGTAGAACCCGTGGGAGACGTCGTTCAAACAGAGGAATCGGAGATCAAGCTGCCAAAGGGGCCCAGGCGTAGCACAATATTCGTGCCATCGGAGGGAATCTTTAGGACCGTCTCCCAACAAGAACTCGAGGCAATGGAAATGTCTATGGAGAAACCGGTCGAGTCCATACCCGAGCCGCCTACTCCTGTAGATGCTCAACCAGACCCTCCCCGCTATTGCCGGACTCCCTCCGTCGAGCCTCCAACGTTTGCCCTACTAGCGCAAGAGCGCACCTCTCTCCTTTCCCTCCTCAACGCTCCCCACGAGGGCGACTCCCAATACATGCCTATGAACGTTCCGACTATCCCTACTGCGCGCCACGCCGACCTCGAACAGAGACACGAGGAGGAAGCCACGCAGTCGGATCCAGAAGCAGAGATAGAGACGGACACCCAAGCTCAGCAGCTTGTAGCTGAGCAGGACGCTATCAGACCTCACACATCAGCCGCATTTTTTACCGTCACAAAGACCACCAGCGTGCCCATCCGCGAGGAAAACTATCGCGGTAGCAGCACTAGCAGTTACCGTAGCAGCAGCAGCGAGCCTCCGTCTTTCGATGTTAATAACCCTGCCCTCACACCGACGATGACGCGCGAGCAGGCGTTAGCGCAGATTAAAGAGAGGCGCGGACGAGCTAGGAGCGCAGCGCAGGGCCTTGCCACACCGAAGAAGCAGATGGTTAAAGGGGTGGGCGAGAGAAGAGATGTTAGTGCGCCGACGGTGAGAAAGGGACGCTCTGCTTGATATACCTTAGCCTGTGCACTTCCAAAGGAGAGATAGAATTTTCCCGACAGCCTAATAACGGTGGATTAATGGGATTGGGTGAGACGAAAAGTTTGCAAAGACCTTTATGTCTTCGGCGCCGAGGAAAGGGGCTAGGCGTTCAGATATGATACTCAGAACGATTGCATTTCCATCGGCGTTTTTCTTTTATCGCTGTTTTGATTGGCCTTTCTTTTTCTCGGGAAAGGCAGGAAGGGAGGGAAAGGGGGGTATAGGAATCGGTGATGAAATGACATGGGATGGAAGAGGCGTTGGATTTTCTCGGACCTTGACCTAGTACCCCTTTACCCTCTCGCATTGCGTTGCGTTGACATTTCCCGTTTCCTTGTATACCTCAGCTTACGACAGAGATGACTGGCGGAGTTGGGGGTTGTTTGACTGCTCGCTACATTAGGTAGTGAGATTACCGATCGTAATGGAAGATTACTACTATTTTATTATCCTTTCGGCATAAGTGAGACACTGGGAGTAGCATAGCATAGAAGATGTGTATTCTCAGTACACAAGTATCGTGAAATGTTTATTTCAAATCACGTATTCGATATAACCGTATATTCATTGGAATATCGTACGATAAGAAACATCTTGACTAGCTTCATTTCATGAAATCCGAGTTCCTAAAGCCCGTATAATATACATGACCTAAGCCAGCTTGTCTTGCGGATATCATCTGATTCCAGTTACCTACGCTATTTAAGGCATGGTGCCGTGTGTACGGATATATCCAAAAAGAAATCACGGCGAGGGCGTAAAAGTCGCTCTAATACGGGAACTTGGTTTAGATTGTTGAAAACTACCGGTAATATTCTAGAATCCACTCGTAAAAGGTATCCAAAAAACCATACTCAAATCTGCAATCAACAATTCATCGGCTCAAACCAATTCAGAAATCAAATTCATATTCTCCATCTCCGTCTACTCCGGGCGAACCCTGACTTTCGCCCGCGGAATCGGCACCCGTCCCTCCAAGACCTTAACCGCGTGCCCGCTCAACAAGATCTCCCTCACGGCCTTCCTATCCTCGCTCAGCGTGACCTGGACGCGGATCTCGTTCGGACGACCCATCTCGACGCCCTGCGCGATCTCGTACCGCTTCGTCGCGGGCCCCTCGGCGCCCTCGCGCAGGCTCAGGAACGCGCACAGCGCGGACGCGGCGCTGCCGGTGCCGGGGTCCTCGCGCGACCCGAGGCTGCGGGTGCGCAGCTGGCGCGCGGAAGACGCGGTTCCCAGGTCCACGAAGAAGTAGCTGACGACGATGCCGTGGCGCCAGGACTCGTCTAGCGAGGATTTCGCGATGTAGGTGTTATCCGCTCCAACGAGGTTGGAGGTCTGCTGCGCTAGGGCTTCTAGGTTGGGGAGCTGGGCTAGGATGAACGTCACTTTGGTTTGAAGCCTAAGGTTAGTACTCGTCACCTTTTTTAACTTGGGGGGAGGAGGGTATGAATTCTCGGTGTAGCATACTCCCATTTACGATACTGACGACTGGGTGGTGGGCGTACGGCGTCCCGGCAAATGGGCTTCTGTGTATATGCACATTATGGGCGACCGCGACCTCGGCTCCACCACCCTTTTCTTTAAACGTGATCATCCCGGCCTTCATGCTTAATATCTTCGCCGACCCCAGACATAAGTGATGTAACAAAAAGTTAGACGTCCCGATCGTCGGGTGCCCGGCAAAGGGGACCTCAGCAAGCGGGGTGAAGATATCGACGCGGGCGATCCGGGTCCGGACATCCTCGGCCGTCTGTTCGTGTAGGAAGACGGTCTCTGAGAGATTAAACTCGCGGGCGATGAGCTGCTTCTGGTCCTGGGATAAGTTAGTCCCGATTGGCACTTGGATTATGGCGAGAGGATTCCCTTGGAAAGGGGTCGTTGTGAAGACGTCGAAGGTGGTGAAGTCCAAGGCCATTTTGGCGATGTTTGAGATATCATAGATTATAGATATAATAATCGTTGTTAATTTGGTTGAAAACCTAGAATGAAAAGTCGTTATTGAATATGGCGGTGACGATCTCTTATAATCCTTTAATGCCAGCTAATAGATCTCCAGACGTTTTCTCCAACTCGAGTATCCGTGCTGCAGCGCGTTTCCTAGCTGGCCAACTATGACTCACAGATCTCGAACATAGTCGTCTCTTTTTGGGTCTATTGTGTTCGTGTTTTCGCCGACATAGGCATTCTACCCCTGAAGTAAGATGTAAACATAAAGGCGTCGTAATTACACCATATGCTTATAGATTTCGTATTCGTATTCCTTGAGTCGTGAGTGGTTGGAAATATCTGGAGTTGAAGATTGACCGCCTATAACACTCAAGGACCAATCATAAGAGCCCATTTAAAAGCAATGATAGCTGAGGCACCATGCTTCTTTTCTCGAGTGAATCTCTATATTGGCAAGCTCTTCTGTCCTATACTCCTGTTCTTCTAAAATGATTATGCCTGCTCAGAATTAGCTTGAAGATGTTTAAAGGACGGTGTGAGTTTCATAATCTCTTTTTCAAGGTTTAATTAATGTCATGGTACATGCAAGTCGTATGGTACAAATCTCGTCAATCCCATGCATATCTTTTTCGCCTCGTCATCATTCCCTAGGTATTGACTCTCCAAATACCCGTTCCCTCACTGCATTCCAAGGATACCTTCCAGACAATAGCAGGACGCCCTTCACGTTTCCGATTCCATATCTATGTTGACAAACCATCTCCTAGATACCAGCTTTGGAAAACCATGCCAAGGAATGTGGGTAATTGTAATAAACCGTTGGTTTATTGGCCAGTTAATTTGCTAAGGATGCCTCCGCTCTTAGGCTTCTTGTCGTCAAAGATCTTTAATAAGCTACTCCAGACCTGACCAGGTTCTTGGCTAGCGTCGATACCCTTCCAGATACCGGTGTTCTTGTAATACCCGACGACTGGAGTGGTCTGGTTGTGGTAGGTAACCAGACGCTTCTTGAGCGCTTCGGCGTTATCGTCGGATCGCTGGACCAAAGGCTCGCCAGTAATATCGTCCGTCATGGGGACTTTAGGGGGGTTAAATGTGCTGTGATAGCTTCGGCCGGAGGCGGGGTGAATTAAGCGACCGGTGATACGCGCAACCAGAAGAGCGTCGTCGATTTGTAACTCGACGGCGTGCTGTAGCTTCTGGTTCTTATCCGCAAGCATCTTGTCGAGCGACTCAGCTTGGGCGACGGTACGGGGGAAGCCGTCAAGGATGAAGCTGAAATGTGGTTAGTTACACCCAATGCTTTGAAATCGTGCGCGGTGGCTATCGTAGGTTATAGTGCACATGCGCATGCGCATACAGCATTACGGCATGCACAGCTACGAAGCGGTATAGGTAACAAACATACCCGCCCTTGCATTCCTTGTTGTTCTCGAGCTCCTCCTTGATCATGCCAATGACGATGTCGTCGCTGACCAAACCACCAGCATCCATGATCTTCTTAGCTTCTCGTCCAAGAGGGGTCTTCTTGGCGACTTGGGATCGGAGCATATCACCAGTGGCCTTTTGCCATAGACGTTAGCAATTAAATTCCGCATCTGCGACAGTTATTGTCTTAAAATTGGCTGGCTCACAAGATGGCAGCAAGAAAACTTTTCTTTTATCTTTGGCGCTTGGGTACCCTTTCCTAAAAATCGCAAAATTCGGTCAGCGCAAGTCTGAATTAGGACAAATTGAGGCTTAAATATCCCGGTCTCGACATTTCTCCCGGCAATATTGGGAACGTACCAGCTCCAGGAGGGCCCATGAGAATCATGCGCACGCTCTCGGTAGATATGCTTCCACCTGATTGTCGCTGTTCTAGACGTCTTACACGGTCCTCCAATCCGGACACGACGTCCTGCAATCGCTTCATCTCATCGTCGATTACACCCATCTTGAAGAAGTCGGAAGAAATCAATTAAGCCTGACCAAGGCGGGAAAAGAGAGGCGACCTGAAAAGTCTTTTGAAAATGAGAGATATAACAGTAAGAGAAAGAGAAAGGCGAAGGCGAAAAGGACGGGACAGCTCGGTGAAAGAGTTAGAAGAGCGTAGTAAGTTGTAAAATGTTGAAAAAGGTTGGAAAGTCCGAGGTTCAGCGGTTGTCTGCGAGGTCGGGGATCGGGGAATTCTTTTTTCGAAAAATGCAGTGTAATGTGTACATTTTTGGCAAATGGCAAGGAACAGGTTGCTAACTTTGTACTATTGCGACTGCTTCTTCATCTGAACAGTCAGAAAAGTACTTGCTATAACTAAAAATTAGAGCTAAAGTTAGCTAACGTCAACTAAGGTTGAGCAATTGCAAGGACAATTGGGGCCCCTCAGTGGCCAATTTTGCCTAGGTACGGCGGTAAGATAGTGGGGAAATAGGGAAACACCCAGACATCCTCCCCCCAATACCCCCATGCTTTTTAGCGGCGTGACACCCAGACAACCTGGAGCTTCCTGCGTGTAATGCCTGTAATTCCGCAATCTCCTTGAGCTATTAGATGGATACATTAGGTACCTTAGTTACTTTAGCTACCTTCCATATGCAAGTGTAGGCACCGACGCAGCTTCACTATTCTTCCACGTTGTGTCGCTTTACTCATTTGGGTTAAGCATGGCCTCTTAGCATTCGGCTATATTTTTACAAACTTGGGGACACATTGCGATTATTTCCGTTAGACCGCTGAGTTATACGATATAGAATCGGGTTCAAGTTTGTGGCTTTGAGGAATTTTTGGGTTGTTGCTTAGTAAATTGAGTATAATATTATCTAGTGTTATAGGTGTTACAGACCTTCTATACACACCGTTCTATCAGCCTTCGATGGTTCCCACTCATGATAGACTATGGTGATATTCCCATCAAGAGACACGTAGGACGTAGGTATATGCAACGAATACAGAGGCAACAAACAAGTGATAGTCAATAGTCAACATATAATCAACGTATAGCCAAACTACCAAGTAGTCAAGATCAGCTTATGACCTTCTTACTCGGACCAGCGGATAGGGGCGATAGGGTAGAAGGCGTCTTCCCCTAGCTACATACTAGATGCTAGGGCTGTTAGAACATCCATGAATGGAATATATGGATGTAATAATTATGCCTCAGTCAGCTGGAACAATCCAGTGTTCCGGCAATTCCATCTTCGATCCGTGTGACCTTGAAAGTTTTGTTGGGATTTCTGAAAAAGCGAGGATCTTCAAAGCAGCGGGCATTCCGAGGTGATGAGTGATGGATGGATATAAAAAATGGATATTGTTCAGGATCGGACCTGCCACAGCTCAAGCCACACTTGACAAAAATATCGGAGTTAAGAATTACTCATCATTGTCACAACAATGGTGGTCTGTGCACGATATCTAGGTACATAGGTACCTTGGATATTCCAAGCTAACCCTAATCTAGAATTAAGCTTGACCGGGGTTTGGAGCGGAAGGCAGCCTCACATACGACAGCCTTCTCACCTTTTGTACCTTATTTCGTACTTTCAAGGTTGTTTGTAAACTTCCATCAAGCTCGGTTCTGTTTCGTAGCAAGCTTCCTCTTCTTCATCGCATAACTCAATTTTTCACGTCTCTACATTTCTACCCTCCACGATGCCTACTACGACCGCAGAAACCCTCTCCTTCGTCAATAAAAATGTCACCGTCGCCCCGTTAGTCCTGCTTTCCGTCGTAGATCATTACAATCGAGTAGCGAAGGGAACTAGGAAGCGTGTGGTTGGTGTGCTGCTGGGTCAGAATGATGGAAAGAATGTGCGAGTATCGAACAGCTTCGCAGGTTAGTCACATTTGTTGAACTGTCAAAAAAAAAACATCGGAATCAGCTTGACTAACTACAATATGTTATATATATAGTCCCGTTCGAGGAAGATAACGATGATCCGTCGGTTTGGTTCTTAGATCATAACTACGTCGAGAACATGAACGACATGTTCAAGAAGGTCAACGCGCGAGAGAAGTTAATAGGCTGGTACCACTCCGGACCTAAGCTGCGCGCATCCGATCTCGAGATCAACGAGCTGTTCAAGCGATACACCCCAAACCCTCTATTAGTCATTATCGATGTCCAACCAAAGGAATCCGGCGTCCCAACGGATGCATACTTCGCAGTAGAGGAGATCAAGGATGTATGTTGCTCCATAACAGAGCTGCAGATGATCCACAAGCTAATATGAATGACGTATAGGACGGCACAACCACATCCAAGACCTTCGTACACACACCATCCACCATCGAAGCCGAAGAAGCAGAAGAGATTGGTGTTGAGCACCTACTCCGAGATATTCGCGATGTAGCGATCGGAACTCTATCTACGCGCATCACGAACCAACTACAGTCTCTGCAAGGACTTCACCTCCGGTTACGTGAGATCCAGACTTACCTCCAGAAGGTCCAAGATGGCAAGTTACCGGTTAACCACGCAGTCCTTGGTAACCTTCAAGATATCTTTAACCTTCTACCCAACCTCTCCACACCCAAGCCTAGCGCCGACGGAAAGAGTGACAACGTAGGCGAGCTATCATACGCGATGAGCGTCAAGACAAACGACCAGCTCCTAGCCATCTACCTCAGCAGCTTAATCCGCGCCATCACAGCCTTCCACGACCTCATCGAGAACAAGATTCAGAACCGGCAACAACAGGAAGAGAAAGAGGCGAAGGAAGAGGCTGCGGCGACAACGGGTAAAGAAGACAAGGACAAAAAGGAGGGAAGCGTCAACGGTGTCAACGGAGAGCCTGCGGAGAAGAGTAGCGAAAAGGAAAAGAAGAAATAGTGAAGACTTTTATGATTACGTGGGATAATAAATCACATCAACCCTTGTACATTATCCAGACTAGGGAGGAAAGGTCAACTCCGAGGCCAGAGGCGCCTCGTGCATGCATGCTAATCTATAGACGTTTGGTCAGGTTTCTGATCCCCTGATGAACGATGATTTTATTTTGCAGAAGCCTCTATTATGATACAGTTAAGGCGCCATGTTGCTTTTGTCTACCATAGTGTTACAAGTGAAGCTAGTTATTCGTGAAGTCATAAATCATGATGTCACGACATCTCCCAATCTACCGTACCTCAAATATCAGCAACCAGACCCGCGCCCTCCTCCCTACTCACAACCCTCTCATCCACGTAACCCCCAAGCAAGCCATCCCACCTCTCCGCCAATACGCACGCCAGCAAGTGCTTACAGCAAGGAACCCCCGCAATCCCGCTCCCCTCCGTACCGTCCGTGCTCAATGCCCCGAACTCCCACTTCGGTTTCCCCGACACCAATTCCCTCAGCGGCAAACCGACAGAATCGTCGATGACGTAGGAATGCGCATCCCGGTTCTCGCGCGGGAACGCGGCGAACGCGAAGGCGGCGCACGTGCAGTTCCAGGCGTTGAGGCGCACGACGTACGACAGCCCCGCCGACGACGACGACGAGGATGATTCGCCGCGGCGCGGGTGCTGCGGTTGGGCCGAGCGCACGATGTAGAAGGTTGGGGTAGCTTCTGCGGCGTTTTCTGGCGTTTTGGGGCTAGAGCTTGGTGGTGATGAAGGTGATGGGGTTGTGTCCGCGCTTGTGCCTGGGCGCGGTTGCTGCTGCGGGGTGCTGCTGATGATGATGCGCGTGGCGAGGCGGCGGTCTAGGAGGTCTAGCGCCGGGAGTAGAGTTAAGGGGTAAATTGTGTAGAGAGTTGTGAGGAGAGGTCGGTAGGTGGATGGGATGAGTCTGAGAGGGTTCGATGCTCCAGCGCTGAGGCTTGCGGGAGCGGAGGGTGCACCAGAAGAGGCACTGGGGATTGAAGTGAGACCTTTAATGAGAGATGTTAGGAATTGCCGTGGTCTTGGCACCGAATGATCCATCTTCCTCTGCGGGTAGAGTTTAAGTCGTTTGGCGATAATGATATAAATGAGATGTGTTTGGTTTGATGGTTTTGATATAAGTGAAAGAGGACAGTACAACACTGTATATCAAACTGTGTGAGGTAGTACTTAGCATTCCTCCTTTTCTAAGCTCCCATATATGTGCGATGTATTACTAGGTATCTACACACAAATAGATGTAACAAATACAACACATCCATCTATAGACATATTACTTTCGACGTGAAAGACCCCGTAAAACGCTCCGAATGTTAATGCTCCTCTAAACATGTACCTTACAGTATCTAACCCCTCCAAAATGACACTCAAATTCCACAATAGAGTCCCCAGGTTGTCATTTAGTAGACTCAAGCAGCTTTATTATAGCTTCACATTCAGCTCTTAGCCACGGTCTATGTTTCAATATGTCATTGGCTTCCAATGTGTCGGTAGCCCATGACAATGGCGTCCAGCCATTTGTGTCTTGAGTTTCGCTGTCCGCACCTTTCTCGAGTAGTAATTCGACATTTCCTTTTCTCCCTTCCCTAGCCGCCCATGATAATGGTGTTTGACTGTTATTATCTTTAGATTCAATATCGGCACCTTTTTCGAGTAGTAGCCTTGTATTCATGCATGAATAATTCGCGGCCGCCCATGACAATAACGTCCGACCATTAATGTCTTTAGTATCTTTGTCTGCGCCTTTTTCGAGTAGTAACTCGACAATGTCGGTACCTTTCTGTCCCCCTACGGCCCAAGATAACGGTGTTCGGCCGCCATTGTCTTTGGACTCGAGATCAAGACCTTTTTCAAGCAGTAGCTTTGTATTATCGTATGAATACTCAGCGGCCCATGACAGTAACGTTCGACCATCGACGTCTTCAGTATCGTAATCTGCGCCTTTTTTGAGCAGAAATTTCATGCAATTGCACGAATGCTGGGCGGCGTGTGACAGTGGCGTCCGGCCCTTGTTATCTTTAGACTCCATGTCAGCACCGTTATCAAGTAGCTGAGCAATTGATGAATTTCGATGTGAAGCAATTGATAAGACTGATTTGCCGAAATTATCTTTAGAATTAACGTCGGCGCCCTCTTCAAGTAGTAGCTTCACAAGGGCTTTACGGTCTTCTTGAGCAGCCCACGTCAATGGTGTCCAGCCACAATAATCCTTAGACTCAATATTAGCACCATTCTCAAGTAACAGCTTGACCGTTGCTTCCTTCCCTTCTGTAGTAGCATATATTAGCGGTGTTCTCTTCATTTCATCTTTGACCTCGATATCTGCTCCTTTCTCGAGTAGTAGCTTAACGAGTGTCTCCTGTCCGTAGCTGGCGGCCCAGGATAGCGGTGTTCTGCCATTACGATCCCTCTGATTAAGATCTAGATTGTCTAAACTGAGGAGAAAGAAAATGGTTACTATCTCATTACCCTCCTCGTGAAGATAATGGAGAATGCCCTTTTGTCTTGAAAAAGTGAAGTTCCGTCCGAGCTTAAACTGCTTGTTTTCATCCTGGCAGTACTGTTCATATGGTCCATGAAGAAGATATGTTGGGGATGCAGCTTCTACCTGAGCTTGGAAAAACACCCGCACTGCTTCGCCACTGCCAGTAGCTAGCGCTGCAAGAATTGGTGGCCCGTAACGTTCATCTTCTATTTTAAAACAGGCTTGTTTCGATGGATGAATTTTGATGAGATTGCCCATATTATGCTCCGCTAATATATATAATAGACTCGCATTAGGAGTGTGTCGGCGTATATTCTTAATTTCCAGTAAGTTGTCAAGCTTGATCCAGTCAGTGACCTGAAAAGTTTGAAGAAACCGCGCCTGGCTGACTCCGCACCCTTCTGCTGTATCTGCATGATAAAGTACGTTTCGTACAGCGTACTCCAAGAACGGAAATGCTTCATTGACCGATTGACGGAGTACTGCAGCTTCCTGGGACGATGCTTTCGGGAGTGCGTCGTCAAGCTTCACGTAGGCAGAGATGTTAATTCTCATGTAATCGAGACAGCACTTCTTTAATCGTTCATGGCTTTGCGCATCAAGATTTTTTCCGAGATCGGGCCAAATTTCCCTCCATTCAATCTTCCCAAGGAAATCTTTCACTGATTCGTGAATAAATTGAACCGTTGGAGTTTCGGACTTGGTGATTTCTGCTAGCCCTTTAGAGGCATTCAACAAAAATCTCTCGATATCGGCTATTGTAATCTCATCGCAATCCCAGACCGACAACACTCCGGGCTCGATACCGGAAAGGACAGCGAAATATAACTGCTCTGGTTTCATTGGTTGTTTTGCAAAGAGCACCCATTGAATGCACAGAAGCATTTCAGCGCTGTTGTCTCGATCGCGCGTCAAAATATCGCGGAACAGCTCGTGCAGATCTCCAGGAATGTCTTGAAGTCTTTTCCGAAGTCGATGAATACGACCACCGTCATACTCCTTGTTCAAAATTTGGACAACCAGAACAACCCACATGAAAACTCCAGCTGCCTTTTCTTTGAGATCATCACGGATCTGCTCGGCGAGATTGCTGTGTCCAATCTGCAGCTCGCTCTCCAGATAATTGACTATATCCTGGCTATGGCCATCCTGTCCCTCAAGAACTAGACTGAGGCCTTTCCTAATTGTGATGTAAGGGTAGTGTCTACTTGAAAAGCAAACTTGGAAACTAATATTGTCCTGCGTAGTCAACTCGCCTACGTGCTCAAAGAATGATATCATGTCCCGGATCTGATGCTCATCGCACTCATCTAAGGCATCGATAAAACACACCAGAGAGTATCTTCCCAGACCCTGAATAGCTTGTTCGAAAAGCTCTTTGAGCGCCTCTACACTCCATTGGTGACAACCACTGCTCCAAGTCGCCAACCCAAGAGAACTGAAGACATCTTGGAGTTCTGGGAGTTGTTGAAGAAGCTGTAATAACAATGATCGATACATGCCAGTCGTAGACTTCTCTAGATAGTCTCCTCTCGCGTTGAAGAAGAAAGATATTATGACTTTGCCTCTCATACTTTTCCGGGAATTAGCAAGGATAAACTTCATCAGTGTTGACTTTCCAGCTCCGGGTTTCCCTTTGACCCACAAGAAGCCGTGATGTTCGTCTAGCTTGTCGCGATCGATCCACTCACGATATTCGGACTTCTTCAGCAGCCACCTACATGTTTTAGAATGTGCATTCTTGATAGTCATGTGGCGAGCATCAATTTGTTCGAATTTTAATGAGTCTAGAAGCACTTGTTTCTGCTCTTTACTCAGTGATGACCTCGTACTTCTTGAAGATTGTCTGGATAAGCTAGCCGTTATCCTGCGAAGAGCGGCGGCAACCTTTTTGTACTCAATATCGTCAAGTCCCGTAAAGCGACACATTTCCATGTGATCCCGCCCAATATGTTCCTTTATCTCAATTGCTGGGAAGTTAAGGCAAGATGATGTATCCTCTACTACCTGAAAATGGTTAGTAAGGTATATAGCAATGCATGAAATATTTGTTGCGAGATATACCTTGCGATAGTTGAGAATCTTGACGCCGATCTGTTCCTGAAAGGAATATACGACCCAATTCTTTTCTTTAGCCATTGGCCCAAACTCGTCTCTCAACTCCTGGAGGCGTTCTGAAGACGGTAGAAGGGTGTTGACGATTTGCTCATTGACAGAAAATCCAGCGGCCCTGATCGCTTTTTCGGCAACACGTTGCAGAAATCCGCGGGGGTCGGCGCCGGCATGTGGGGTGCCAAAAAACATGATTCCGACGGTAGACTCGAATATGTCGCGCAGATGAACCTGGCCCATATGGCCTTTCGAACGCCGTAGCATTTCCTTGATAATGATCCCTCCTAGGCTATGCGCTACAAATAACACCGGCCTTAGTGACTCCGTTCGACGTTCAGACTCCAGAGCAACCAGAAGATTCCAGGCGATATCATAGACCGTGTTTTGACTTATAGGAGACCCCGCCCAATGTCTAACGCGTGTGTCGTAGCCATATGTCAAGATACGTGCATCGGGGGCTGTTATCGGAACCAAGTCTCGTGGCCAGTAGTTAGTAGGAACGCTGTCCTCAGTTGGGTGGGAACTGGATAAGGGATTGAGTTTTCGAATTTTATGGGGAGGTTCAGTAGAGTCGTTGGTTACGTGGTTGTTTTCGCTGTAGTGCTTGTGACTCCCCTTCTTAGAAGTCCATGTGCGTTCTGGATGGCCATTGAATCCGTGTATGAAGACGATGCTTTTTTACAAAAAAAGTCAATAATCGTCCAGGGACCAGGGCAGATAGAAATGGGAAGAAGCTCACTCAAGAGATGGCTTATTAGGCTCAACAAGGACTGTAAGCCCAGTCTCGGGAATAGGACTGCGCCAATATTTAGTCTCTGGCTCGTCCATCATGTCGAACACAGCCGGAGCAACTAGATATCTTGTTTTGTTGCTGATTTGGTTATCGTTGAAACCATCAAGTGTCTAAATATATTGTGGACAGAAAAGTAGTTCATGAATCATAAAAGACAAGAGGATAATACTATTGTCTAGCTGGCAGTCATCATTCAGCCTCGTTGATCCAAATCAGGCGGGGTTCTAGGCGGTGCAGCACAGCCGCCCTTGCACAGCCATTTAATTACAGTCGGCATATTCACTCAGTAATCAAGGAATCTATTGGTTATTGTAGTGCATCTCGATCATTGTAGGTCTACCATCTGACTTGATTCGCTATGTAAACTCCGTACATCAGATAGTTAGGCTTTCACGAAAGTGAAGTATGCATTTGATCGATACCTTTGAGTAGTGACGACGATATAGAATGTTTATAAGAACTGTATGTTCACGGTGACAAACTTCCAACGCGGGTAACGTTGATATCAATAATGGTTTTAAATTAGTGGCATAGTCGCTGCGTAGAAATATATAATTGCTTATTACTCTCAGCTAGCTTCGATTTTGCGTATATATACGGTATGTGCGATACTGATTTATCAATTGGGGAATGATTCCAACGAGTATTTGATGATAGCAGTATGTCCTGCAAATATGTGTAAGTGCCTGGCTTAAGAAAATAGTAATTCACAGTTGAAGTTTGAATGGACATGTGACCCCCAATCAGATCTAACCCTTATTTTGTCACCACGGAAGCTGCAAGTCAACATCAAATTGAACTAGAGTGGGGTGAATGGTCCAAGCTCCCGAGATACGTACCTCTGCATGTACATATGTACCTGTCGGTACTTCCCGTCTTACCTGAGCACCGGTGACAGCTAGTGCCGATTGGTCCAAATTACAACCACCCAAACATTCAAACATCTAAAATTAAGCAACTTCAGACAGAAAACATCTAGAACGGAATTCGACTCTCGATATTTAAGTCAACACAACTTGATCCCGATATTCAAGATGGCTCCGGGGCAAAAGATGTACCCGAGGGGAACAGTGAAGAAGATTGTCAAGGCACATTCGAAATGCAACGTTAGCAAAAATGTCGATGTTATGGTAAGGCTGGCTTGCTTTGTACTAGTCGCGTGACGCGCTTTAGCTAATATGCACTATAGATGTTCCTCGACTACGTGCTCTTCATGCAAACGTATGAAATCTAACCTGCTCCACGAACAATTGTCAATCATGCTAATGATATGAAATAGACTCATGAAGGAGGCTGCTATTGACGCAAAACAAGCTGGGGAAAGGGGTATTAGTGCTAGGAGTGTAAAGAAAGCTACCGCGGTTAGTTTGCTATATCCATGATAACCCCTTTGCTTGAACTATTGACTGATTTAGGTGAAGGATACTTTAGCCAAGTTTAAGGGATGAAACACAGCAAGCCTGCCAAATGTGTTGAAATCACAATTGCTGGTAGAACCCGCGACGTTCTTCAGATTTACTAACGAAGGACATGCAAGTACATATTCGACACCGTGCCATGGTCAATATCGACATGCCTACTTATTTGGTCTCACGTGTAATGCAGATCAAGCACATCATAGGCGTCAAGGGGATTGTCAAAGGGGATAAATGGCAACCGTCAAAGTAGTGCAGGTGCTGTACCTACTAGGTATGCATGCGCAAGCTTGTTGTATGTATATAGGCATATTCACAACGGCACGACGCTTGCCTCGAGTATGAAACACTAAGAGACTTATGAAGTACCTTAGAATGATTCTGATTAAGTCGGTGATAAGCACATAGAAATCGGATCTTGAGAGACGAAGATGAAGATGTATATAGATGTAAATCACAGACGTACAGGTCTGGTACTTTATATTACCTGCATGTACCCAGGTATATCTAATAAGATCCGTGCTTGCCTGGTGGATGACATCGGATTTGTGAAGGTACACAATTCCTAGGGTTTCTCTAGGTTTCCCTGAGTGGGTACATCCTGCCCAGCACTTCCATACAGGTGCTAGGCTGCCTCGAGCTACATAGGGCGCCGCGTGCTAGTGTGGGGCTCGACCTGGGCTTACCTGGGCAGCCGGGGACCGTTTATGGGTGCCGCATTGGGACCTAAGGAGCTAATGCCAACCTTAACCCTGACGGAAAGGCAGAAAAAACCGATCTGAACTTTTTGACCCGAAACCCAAAAACTCACACTTGCAGAAAAATAACATCCACCATCCACCATCTACCATCTACCATCATCACACATCCACTTTCCACTACGCAAGTGATCCCACAGCCAACCAACAAGCACTCAAGCTTCCTTTATCCTCAATTCGTCTTTCCTACCTGACCCTACAACTTACACTACTTCACCTTAGTTGTTTACACAACTTTCTACCCATCCTATTCTCCTACCGTTACCTAACGCAACCCGCAATCCGCAACCTAGAAACCTAGAAACCTCCAGCTGTGTCAAAAAAAAAAAAACATACTTGCGCTTGCATTTTCATTTTTGACTTTTTTTTTTACCCATACTCAATACCCAGGTCCGCATCCGCGTCCGTTACCCACTGCTCGTTTTCCGTCGCCTGGTTTTTTATCACGAACCTTGAGGAGTAAAAATACAAGGAGAGCAAATAAGCTCCTTCACAAATCGCACTAGCAACCACCTTTTTCTCCTACGGAATATCACGTCATTCCTTTTTATCATGCCTTCTTCCTTGTCTGTACAAAACCCTCCGGTGCAGACGGAGTCCAAGTCTGCGAAGAAGAAGAAGGCTAAGGTCACTCGAACCGATTCTCCTGCGCCCTCTGCCTTGTCTGTCCCCGACAAGCCTGCCTCTGTTGCCGGCCAAGATGGTCAAGATGACGCTTCTGAGAATGCATACATTCGTGAACTTCAGAAGTAGGTCTTTCCTCGCCAATATTATCTGGGTATCCTTCTCTATGCTAACCTGGCTATTGTTAGGAACATCCGTAACGTTAACAAGAAGATTGTAAGTTCACATGCGTCATATCTCCACGCGATTTCCGCTGGTTTATATCTAACTATATTTGCCCCACCAGACGAACGCCTCTAAGACAGATGCCTTAATCGACCAACACAAAGACAAGTCATTGGACCAGCTCGTCGAGGAGAAGATCATCAACGCCGACCAACGTGCTCAGCGCCTCAAGAAGCCGCAGCTCGAATCGCAACTTGCTCAGCTAGAGGAACAGTTGGCCCAATACAAGAAGGTAGACGAGGACTACCGATCCCGTTTCGCCGCTGAAAAGGCTAGCCTAGAGAAATCACTCTCGGAGAAGTATGAGAAGGAGAAGGCCGATGCTGTTGACGAGATTAAGAAGCAAGCTGCCGCGGACGCCAAGACCATCAAGCATGATAGTCTCCTAGTCTTGTCTCAGTTTCTCCGGCTGGCCGCGGCTCGACGAACCGAAGAAGCCGACCCTAACGCCGACGAGAATATGGCATTGGAGGGTGTCCTCCTCAATGTCTACTCTGGTGACGAGAATGCAGTCTCGACTATGATCAAACTTATTGAGGGATCGGAAGAGACTACATTCGGTGTCAGCGGAGATCAGCTTCAGACCACATGTGAGTATTAGTGACAGCTCATCCTTATTCTTGTTCTTGTTCTTATTCTTGGTGTTAATACACTCGCAGTTGGTCAGGTGAAGGCTGCTGCTGAGGCACATGCTGCCCAGATTGCTGCCCTCGAAGCAGCTGCAGCGGCTGAGCAGGCTGAAGCGCTCGGCGAGACTGCTACGGTTAATGGCACCGACCCGACCGTTGCCAATGCTGGCCTTACCGAGATCGACAGCACCGGTACCACCGCCCCCTTAACTAACGGCCACACCGAGAAGTCGGCCGCCAGCTCGGACGTGACAGCGAACAACGACGTCGGTGATAGCGCTGCTAATGCCGCTGCTGAGTCTCAATGGGACCAGAACAACGATTTAAGCGCTTCCGGTTCCCAAGAAGACTGGGTCACGGTCCCCCGTGATCCGGCTGAGACCGACACTGGTCTAACTGCGACTCCTGCAACCACTGGCAATGTTCAGTCTTGGGCTGATGAGCAGCCCGAGAACCCTCCTCAGGTTAGTTTGATAAGACACTATAATCCCCCCCTCTTTATTGTTTTAAAGAGGAGGGGGGGGTCAATTATTAGTTTAGGAAGATGCTAACTCTTATTCAAGGCGCGTGCACCCGCAGACGCGAACGACGGATTTCACCAAGTTCAGCGCAACCGACCCCAGCGAGGTGACCGTGAAGGAGGCTACCGTGGACGTGGCCGAGGCGACCACCACCGAGGTGGCTACCGAGGACATGGAGAGGGACGAGGTCGTGGCCGTGGACGCGGTCGCGGCGGCCAGCGTGGAGGAAGACCTCAAGCTCGAACCGATGAATCGTAGAGGATTCGATCCCAGACTAGTCTCCCCCGGTCTTATTGTCGCATCTCTCGGGATCGACTCCTGGCTAGACAGTCGTGGCGATAGTCTTCTTTGTTCTCTCGACTGTATCTGGACTCTACCCACCCAGATATGAGGGAGAAACATTTGAGGACATGATAGCACTGATTGATGGCGGTGCATATGTATCTTGTAAAAAAACAATGGAATTGGTGGAACGTCTACTGCATCGTATTTGCCCTCTGGTTTTGGGAGGGATGGAGTACTGCGGAAACGAACCGGCGTCGGCATTTCCGCATGGGTTTGCGGCTGGTAGGAAGGGAATTCCGGGGTTTGCCTGTACCAAAAAAGCCTTGCTAGCATTTACGACACGCGAAAAAGCTCGCTGGAGTCGATGGTTAATGATACGATGACCATGATATTCTTTTTTCCCTGCTTTTTCTTTTCCAGCGATGTGTGCAGTATGATGAAACGATGAGAGACTTGTTTCTCTCCCGTACTTGACCTTTTCGACTTGATCCCGATGAGGGCCCTCCCTTTCCTTTCTTCTACGAGCCAGGTTTGTGATTCTTCGGTGTTTGATTGATTTGATTTTATTCACCTAGGTAGATTAGCGCGCAGGCGAGGGATGAGTATAGGTAGAAAAAAAATAGCGAGTAGTGTAGGGGTGAATTAGGTCGGTTAGGCCTTAAATACCGATCTAGGTAAGTAAATTTCCTTTGTGTGTAGATCCCCAAACGTAGAGTAAGCATTCCCATACTGAAGGCATCCAAAAAGCTAGGTTACAGAATAACACATGAATTGATATTGGGAGAGGGGTCTGGAAGCGCAAAGGACCGTAAAAGGTTCAGTCTCATCTAGATCGATAGAGTTGACATATGTATGGAGGGATAACATGAGAACGCATGACGCATGGCACGATAGCATGCTATGGAGGCAAATCTATAAATGAAATTTGCTTAAGGCAAGGGGTTATAGACGCATTTTGGGCTTTGCTAGGTATTTTATTTATTCATTTTGATGCTTTTCTGCCCTGAGGCTATCTACACCATTACACAGTGCCTAAACTCCCATAGTACACAATGCCTGTAGGGTTCCTAGGCATCTGTACTACTTCGAGCGTATGGACTACGAGATGTAATTACTCTCTGCCATAAACGCGTCTCTACTGGAGATAACCATTCGCGCTCAACCATTCCTTGATGACCTTAGCATCTCTCTCGCGGTAAGCTGCGCGACCGCGAATGGCATCCTTGACCTGCTCGAGAGTACGGTCGAAGGCACTAGTATCCTTGTCCTTGAAAAAGGCATCGATCTCGCCGATGTACTTTGTGTCCGTGAATCTTTGCAGAGTGAGCTTGACGAAGCGGTCTAAGACAACCGGGTTTGCCATCTTGGTCGTCAGCTTCTCCCAGTTGTCCTGGATGTACTTCCACTGGATGGGACGCGCGACGGAGTTAGTGGACAGAGCGCTACCGAGGGAATGCATGTCGCCTGAGGGTACGGACTCCGATGGGGGCGCGGGTGGTGACAGATCGCAATTAAATGGGAGAAGGCTCTTGGAGATGATTTCCGGGTCGCGGACATGGCCTAGTGAGGCTAGGCAGACTTCCTTGCCGTCGATGGATGCACCGTTGTACCATTCTTTCTTGAGGATTTCTACCGCCTTGGCCGGGTCGGTCTTAACTGCGGTACGGTAAACTACGGTTCTCAAGTTCGGGTGCAGAGGAGTTCCCTTCTCAACCCATGAGTCGAATAACGACTTCGCCTTTTCAGTCACACTATATCATTGGTTAGTTGACAACCATAGAAGGGAATTTGAGGGGAAATAGGTAGCTTACCCTTGGTGGCCGTTCGCTGCAGCACTAAGCAAAAGCCGCTTACGTAACAGACCCGTGAGATAGTCCTCGCCCTCCGGGAATTCCCACCCGATCTTCTCCACCGCATTACTGACGAGCTTGAGAGTAAACTGCTCTAGGCCCCGCTTGATTTCCTCGTCATCTCCAAAGATTGTCTTGACTAGTCCTACGGAATCCAAAACTTGCGCCCAGACAAGGTGGTTAGTCTCACCTCCAAAACCCTTAATGAAAGAAAGAAGGGCAGGTGTGGTGCCGTAACCAGAAAATGCGAGGTCAGCCGCTGAGCCGATGATAGATATCTTGTCTTCGTTGCTTAGACGATCAAGTTGGGTGCTGAGCTTTGCGAGACGGGCTGGGGGGTAGTTTGTTCGGTAAAAGCCGGTGGCGTTGCTGTTGATCTTATAGAAGTCGTCATCGATGTCGCGAATAGTTGTGCTCTTCTCTGTAAGAGCGAATCTTTGAATATCCTGTTGTCCGATCTTGCCTTGTAACGAGAGCGGTACCCACCATACAGTCTCATCCTCTTCCGGCTTCACATCGCCAGTTGATAGATAACGGTTCTGCTTAATCGAGATCTGACCAGGCTCTTCGGCAACAGTCAGCAGGGGATGTCCAATCTTCTCTATCCAGTTACCCATTAAACCATTGACGTCAGTCCCGGAGGCCTCAGTTAGTGCTTGCCAGAGATATTCGGTCTTGGCGTTTCCGTAGGCGTGCTTCCTCAAATACGCGCCAACTCCCTGGAGGAAAGTCTTCTCTCCTAGCTGGCTAACTAACATCCGCAACGTAGAGCATCCCTTGAGGTAGCTAATATGGTCGAAGATTTGGTTTACGTCCAAGGCATCCTTAACAGGAACATGAACAGGGTGAGAGGCACGCATTCCGTCGAGTTTGAAAGCCATTTCCATTCCCTCGTTTACGAATTGGGCCCATACTTGCCAATCGGGATGGAATTCGTTGACGGCGTACCAACCGGCCCAGGTGGCGAAGGATTCATTTAGCCAGAGTTCGTCCCACCAATCCATAGTGACAAGGTTACCGAACCATTGATGAGCTAGTTCGTGAGCGACCACGTACGCAACGCGGTTCTTGTATCTAGCATCCGAGGTCTTCTCATCGAAAAGGACGGCTGTCGTACGATAAGTCACGAGACCCCAATTCTCCATAGCTCCGTGCGTGAATTCGTGGACGGCGAGTAAGTCAGATTTAGGAAGAGGGTAATCGATACCGAAGCTCTCGGAAAACAAGTCGATGGTCTTCGGTGCGTGTTCCAAAGCGAATCGACCTTGCTCCTTTAACCCACGAGTAGTATAGACACGTACGGGAATCTGCTTGCCGTTGTACTTCCTCTCGGTGAAGGCTTCGACGTACTCAAAGTCTCCGACAGCCCAAGCTAAAAGGTAAGTACTCATGACCGGAGTTCGCTCAAAAGCAACCGATACGAAACCATCGCGAGTCTTAGAAGAGCTCTTGGCGGGCATGTTAGACAGGGCAACCTGATCTTCGGGGATCTCGATCTGGAAGTCGAAAGTTGCCTTAAGTCGCGGCTCGTCGAAACAAGGGAAAGCTCGACGGGCATCGCAGGCTTCGAATTGGGTGCTGAACATGTAGTGAAAGGTATCGTCTTTAGGTACTGAAGCGGCAGCGGGAACGACGGGCTTGTACTTGCTTCGGTAGAAGCCGGCCATGTCGTTGTTTATGGTTCCCTGGAAAGTAATCTGAAGAGTCGCCTTCTTTGAGGCCGGAACCTCGTCGGAGAAGACGAGGGTGGCACGTTGCTTCTTCTCATCGTAGTTGAACGTAGTAGTCTCGAGAGACTGAGTAGCCTTGGTAGGGTCGGGGATAACCTTAGCGGTAAGTAACTTGAGCTCGATCGAGTTGATAACAATCTCCTTGACAGGTTCGGCAATAGAAACGTCGATAGTCACATTTCCATCATACGACCAGTTGCTAAAGTTTAAGGAGGATATGGTAAGATCATAGTGAGAAGGGGTGACGGTAGAGGGAAGAACGTCTCGATCGGCCATTATGGACGAAGGGATGATGGCTGAGCAAGAGATCCTGGAAGAAGTAGAGAACAAACGGTTGGAAGAGCAGTCGAAGAAGCGGTTGCAGATGCGGATGCGGTTTCGGGTACTATTAGTACGAGTAGATTTAGTATCCCTAGTATCTTTGATATCCCTGGTACCCTTGGTATTGTTAGTATTAATGGATACACATGTGGTAGTAGTATGGTATGAGTGAAGGTGGGGTCCTATTTGTCTGGATCTGTCTTTAGATTGATGCTGCGAATCTTGAGCTTGGTTGGACGGCTCGATGACGGAATTGGCAGGTGTTGAAGTAAACCGTTGACAGGGTTTAACTGTCTTGTGACTTTTATCCAATAACTTGAAAAAGCAATCAACTCGTCCGGGTATTGTTGAGGTGGAAGAGGTTGTACACCGGTCTGTTGTATATTGTCTTGTGGATTGTTTTGACAAAGATGCAGCCGATGTGGCAGATGCGGATGTAGAAAATGTAGAAGATGTAGCAGATGTAGCAAATGTAGTAGATGCGTTGCAGGTAGAGGCTACAGAAGGTATGGAAGCTACGCAGCTTCTAGAAATAGCCCTAGCAAACCCAAAACTGGTAAACCTTGAGGTTATGGGTACTTGCGCACTACCTGCACTACCAGCACCTGCGCTGCCCGCATTGCCCCTCACCAGATTCCACGCAACGGTGGTACCAGATCGAGGGACCACAAGCCGGCAGAGCTGGCCAATCATATCCGCCGCTACGGGTGTCATATCGCCAGGTCGAATCGGGGTGCCGGAAACCTAAAATGTACCTGCACTTTGCTTTTTCATTAGCTGAGCCAGCGGCACCTAAAGTGTCTAGGTACCTAGTAGGCTGCTGAGGTGCTAGGATTGGATGGGCTTCACTAACCTAGCATGAAAAAAGATTTCTATCAATTGATCGACCTTCTCGTAACAATACCGACTGTACTCAAAAACGACACGGCTCGTTATCACATCAGGGAAAAGGGCATCGTCTTCATCATGATATGAATGATTTATGTAGTTAAAATACGTAAAAGAGGAGGCATGTATGTGGGTAAATATTTACTTGGCAATTGTTAACGTGAATAATTGCTTGATTTCCTAATAGAAATTCAAACAGCTTCCTATCTTAGTAGAACTAAACAAGTAGCTGTGGAATCCAATTGAAAAAGGCCCGGATGATCAGTTAAAATGTCATTGTAACTCTCTTGGAAATGGCCGTCATGGGGGATCGCAAGTAGAGGCGCAGATGGGAGACAATTGAAGGTATGAAAAATCAAGTAGAATCATCCAATATCTTGGTGGAAGATTTCGAAAATTGAATTGTTAAAATGCGACAGAACCTTATTATGGTAGCGAGTGAGAAGCTCATGATGTTTATGTGCATATTACTGCCTATATGCATATAAGTATCTTGATCATTTCAGTTATCCGACAAGGTTTGACGCTAATGATAAAACGAGAACATTGCATTTCATTTAATGTACTGCTGCAATTCCTAACCACATTTCACAACATTCATCTTTGTAGACGACTTCAACTCGCTTTCGCACACGCTCTTCTGTGTTAGCTAATTAATCTCAATTGAGAGCCCGTCTTACTTATACGCTATTTTGTTGCTTGATTTTGCTCAAACATGGATCCTCACGGGCTCCGTCATAGCGGTAGCTCGGCTAGAAGCCATGCTAGTCTACGACAACAGCAGGACGAGTTTCGTCGTCGGTTGATGAGAGCAGATCGTATCTCTCAGCCATCACAGGGCCGCGCCGGCGATCCAGTCAGAGCTAGAGTGCAAGATCCCGTAGAGCCTCTCACAGAGCTAAACGATATCGGAAGACCTACTTACTTTCCTCCTCAAGGTAGGTTTATTCATTACCTTCTCATTTCTCACCTTGCACTCTTTCTTCCCAACTTTCCCAACTTCCTCAATTCCCCCATCTACCTGTGCCAAAACCCTCTTTTCTTTGGTTACCAGGTTGATCTCATCCATCATGGATTCCGATCTGGATTCCGATGATGGTTCGCCATGGCCTCGTCTTTTGATCGAGCGCCCACCGCGCAGCTATCTTAGACTCTGGCCGAACCCGCGTTCGTTTCACTCCTATAATTATCATTCTGATTCTGATTCTGATTCTGATTCTCATTCTGGTTTTCATACTGAATCTGACAATGATGATGGTGATGATGATGATGACGATGGCGATGGCCTGTCGTCTTCCTCGCCCTTCGAGACGCGCGTTCAAGGAAGTTTTGCTAACTCTGCTGGAATCTGGGAAGACAACACAGCAACTGAAGAGGACACTGAACGTATCGAGTATGGTGATAATGATCAAGATGACATCGATGATGACGACGAACAGAACGGCGAAGAGAATGACGAAGAAGAGGATGAAGATGATGACGACGATGAGGGCCATGAGGATGAGGTTCCCTTCGATGCCTCTGCTGTCGGTCTAAAAGAGATTAGCAATCTCGCTAGCTTTACCGTCAGTAGCTACAAGCCTGGCTGTGGCGTCAAAGAGCTCCGTGATGATGACGTGAACCAGTTCTGGCAGTAAGTGCCCACCTAATTACCACTTTCTATAAAGTATCTAACAAAATCTCTATCAGATCTGATGGCCCACAGCCTCATCGATTGAACATCCACTTCGTCAAGCGGGTGGAGATACGCGCTATTCGATTCTACTTGGATTACGAGCTTGATGAGAGTTACACACCTACCAAAATCCAGATCTTCGGTGGCTGGGGTGCCAACTTCGTCATTCCGTTCAAGATCATGGATCTTAACATGCCTAAGGGATGGATCGACGTTCCCATTGCCGGAGCGGGCGGAGGCCCTGACGGCAACTCCATGTGCTGCTGGTTCATCCGTATCGTCGTTCTTGAGAACCACCAGAACGGCAAGGATACGCACATTCGGGGAATCAAGGTCTACGCCCTGGACGATGCTGCCGATACTGCAGAGAACAATCCTCTCGAGGAGATGGTCGAGGCTATAGATGACTTCGATGACCGAATGGATCTCATGAATATCCACGACCACGATGAAGACGCGGTGTCAAGAATTGAGGATGCCAAGAAGCAGCGCAAGGAGAACGCCAAGAAGTACACGCCCGGAGATGGTGGATTGACCATTCCCGACTTTATGCGAGAGCCCGAGATTCGTTGAGAGGACCTCTAGTGTCTAGCGAGTCAGGCCCGCATTTCAAGGCATGAAGGCGTTCTGGTTTTCCGGCTGATCAATTTGATGATACCCAATGGTTGCTTGTTTTCACATTGCATTAAGGAACGAGATAGCATGTGCCTCTCATTGTTATGAGGTACGGCGAACATGTCACTGATATTTTCCCAACACTAGATAGAGGCGATCTCGTTCTCGAATCGACCTTTCATCCCCCTTGATTTCACTTTCCCAGTCCCGTATTTCTCGGATGAAAAAACTGTTTGAGATGGCATAGTTCTTCTCTACTCTTCTTACATCTGACAATGTGATGATGCAATTATACGTGCTGCTTGTGGGGCCATACATTTATATATGGAATCGTATTGGTTTATGGAGGTTAGATGAGATAAGATTCCTAGATCTCCACTACCTATAACGGGATTAACCGTCCACTAAAAGATTTAGTCCCTCCTTTGCGGAACCACTCTCATTCTCATCCATCCTTCAATATTTCCCACCCGTTCCCCCGCGTCTCTGCTGCTGTAGTCTACGATAATTCGGTGCACCAATGAAAAAGATGCTATCAATATGACATTTATCATGTTTCACATCGCTCACTGTATATCATACCTATAGAAAGCACAAAGTTTCCTAGTATCCGATATCCCTATAGATTTGTTAATGATAAAAGGAAATGTCTTCATCAGAAGCTGATAACAGCACAATGGCTCGACAGCTTCCTCCGAACCTCGTCTCTCACTTTACTCAAGCTCTCAAGAGCTACCAGCTATCTAATGCGACTTTCCGTGTCCTATGCTCCTTAGCCCCTTCTTCTCTATCTTGTTCGCCTATGTCACCATCCCCTCAACGACCTAAGGCACTTCCGAAGAGACTCCTTGTCCTCGACTCTTCGTTCAACCCACCGACCCTTGCCCACCAACAGATGGCACTCTCCGCCTTCTCAGAGTATAGACAGACCGCTACTGGTAGCAGTAGTAATGGTAATGACAAGTTGCGGGTTCTACTCCTCCTCGCAATCAACAACGCGGACAAGGCGCCCAAACCCGCCGCTTTCCCGCAACGCCTCGCTATGATGTACATATTTGCCCAGGACTTTCTAGCCTCCACCACCGCCGCCGCTCAAACAACATATGTGACAAGCAGTAGCGATAGCGAGTGCGAAGCCGTCGACATCGCAGTAACGACGGAACCTTACTTCCACGCGAAAAGCGGCGCCGTCGCCTCGTCCGACTTCTACCAGGGCCCGGAGCCGGTAGAACAAGTCTACCTCACGGGCTTCGACACCCTGATCCGCATCTTCGACCCTAAGTACTACCCCGACAACTCGATGGCCCGCGTCCTTGACCCCTTCTTTGCGCACGCGCAGCTCCGGGTCTCGATGCGCACGGATGCGGAGTGGGGCGACTCGGCGGCGCAGCTGGCGTACTTGGAGGGGCTAAGGCGGGGCGAGCTTGAGCGCGTCGGCGGGAAGACGGCGTGGGTAGATAGGGTTCAGATGGTTGAGGGCCGGAGGGACGGTGAGGAGGTCGTGAGTAGTACGAAGGTGCGCAGTGCCGTTCTAGGGCAGGATTGGAATGCGCTGAAGAAGTTGGTTAGCGAGGATGTGACGAATTGGATTCGACAGGAAGGATTGTATGCAGATTCTGGAGCGTGACGATGATCACAACGATTATTATGACGAGAAGGAGCTAGATGTTCAACGCCCTCTTCTGAAGATGCTTATCTCTCACGATGGAACCAATTTCGACCACGGAAAACGCCCCACAACTCTTAAGACTATCGGCTAGGGACCTATTTCTAAGCTTTAGTATACTATGTATCTTGCATATGTAGACGGTCATCGGAGCTACTTCAAATCACGTTAGGTCTACTGACGGAAGACCCAGGTTTCCTATTCGGAATTCAGCTCTTCGCCCATAGTGGGCACAAGAATAAGTCGAGCAGCCAATAGACCAAGTCGCTATGAGACAAACCCCGCAATATTTGTCATTTACTGCGTATTCAGGCGATTTCTATTTACGAAGTCGATAAGGAGGCATTATAAATCGAGTGGCGATATTACACAGAAATACACTCTTCTTGTACGAAGCAACAATAGTCGAAGAAACCTTGGACCTTGGAAGATTTCCTATACTACTATTCTGACAGATAAGGTAGCAAAACGGCCCCCACGAGCCTACGAGCTGCTTGATCAGCGCGAATGTCAGCATGCATGGATATAACCCAGCAAGAACCTGGCACCCTGGTCTTAAGCTGACACGCCCCAGGAGCCAGCATGGTTCGGAAATTGAGCTAGGTGCCACGGATGCGGGGTCATCGTGTGAAATTCTCGACACAATGTCATCTATTAAACTTGGACACCAAACCAAGGATGACTAAGTGCATCCCGCGCCGTAATCCTGAGTGCCGGATCCAACCTAGTCATCTTAACAATCAGATCTTTAAAGATAGGATCTATTCCTTCCCAAATCTCGAAAGGTTGTCGGCGATTGCCAGGAGGAAAGTCATTTGCGAGCGCTATCACGCGCTCGTAGAACGGATTCTCTTCTCCTATGTGCTGCAAGAATCCATTAAACCCGTCTCTGTCGGAGAAATATGAAAGATGCCGACGGAGAATGTATCGCCACGAATCGTCTGCATCCAGCTGATCGTCGTTAACAAGAAAAACCATCTTGTTCAACATTACGTATATCATCTATTTCATGATCCGTTAGTAACCTTGCAGGGTAAGCTCCAAGTGTTGCGTACCACGATTCCGAAAGAAAAGACGTCCGAAGCGTGATTTTGGCGGGAACGAGCCCAGGACTCGGGGCTCCTCCATAGCTGGTTTCCGCACAGAGGCCCTCTCAAGTACTTGCCTGGTGGCACTATTACGGCATCCTCAAGGTCTGAAATCTGTACGCTTTTGACAGCAACGTCGTTGTAAGTACTTTCATCGTAGTCGATCAGAATATTGTTAGGCTTGATGTCTACGATTGGTTAGCGCAGCACATCGACACTTGTTCATTAGTTTCCATGGCATACCGTTATGAAGGATATCTTGTTCATGAAGATCAGCCAAGCCATTCAAAGCTCCACGGAGAAGGTCCTTTCTAGCGTCGGTAGCTAGCTCTCTTTGGCTGAAACGGAGTAGATCACCAATCAAGAATGGATAGATGAAGATCTCAGATTCTTGGTTGGTATCTACCACAGTTCGCACATTTGAACTTGAAGATACCAACCTCTGGAGTTCCATTTGGTACTCAAACTCTCCCTCGATCATGTTTTTTACAATGAATTTAGTCGCCCCGGCTCTTGGAATATTTTAGTCATTACTATCGTTTTTCATTGGATACGAATAAAGCTAGAAATACCGTGCACGATAAACACATAGTAGAGGGTTTCGCCGGTCGGACAGAATTTCTTCGATCTCATAAACTCGGCCTGAATCTCCTTTAAGCAGCGCACCTGGGGCGAAGGGCTGTTGGTCGAAACAGGGTGCGCTGGATAAAGTTGACATGGTACTACGTAGTGACGTCCGAGTTGTCTGAGGGAATGTCCTTGATATGAGCAATGGCGAAATTGCTATACTTCTAAGGCCACGAGATAAGAGGGATAATGAGAGAAACATGATGGTTCGAGGGATTATACCGGTTCAATACTAATGCAGCTAGGAAAACGACGAAGATAACCAACCGTGAGATGAATTGGAAAGTAAGAGATTTGATGGTGTATTAGGTGGGGTCTACAGGAGCACGCGCCTGTTGCGGCAACTAACCTCTCAGCCAACTGATCCATTCAGCAAACAACTACTTTGAGAATCAAAAGAGACTATAATTCTTCCCCGTTGCATCCCTGACATGCCTATCCCCTCACCCCCAACATCTACTGATATCTGGCTAACTCAAGTGATAGTGATCCTATCCATATTGCTCTTCAACACATGAGACTTCTGATCCTTGATAACCCCAGCTCGTAACCAAGAGCAGAGGACTTTTGAAAAGCGCCGACAGATGCCTAAGTCGTCCTTGTGCATTCGGTCGACCACATGGTAACCACCAATAGAGAGCGGGATCACCGATAGAAGATATCAGACGACGATGGTCGAAGCAAGTTTTCATATCATTCTAGCCGATGACTAAATAAAACGGCCCCCACGATCTGCTTTGTCACGGTCAGATATATTTAGGCAAAATCCATCCATCGCGCTTTAATGCTTGCTGTTATTCAGGGGCATCGATGAAGGCTTCTAGTATCATTTCAACTACGTGAAGCTCAATCAAAAATTTAATCATACTAATCTGCAGAATACACGGCACCATATATGATGATTCGCGCGCGGTTAATGGAAGAGAAGAGGCTTATTAACCCACATATTAAACGTATTAGCTAGGACCAGCAGAACCAGGTAAGCGTAAAAGCACCCAACCACCCGTCAACGGCCTTGTGGGACTGTACCTATAAAACTAAGATTTATAGGATCACCTAGCGTGGTAGCGTGGTAGCCTAGCTGTCTTTAGCCAGTCATAGCGAGACTCGGACTCACTTACAGGGTCTATTAATAGACTAAGAGTGCTGTAACGTCCAGCTACATGCAGAGCTGAGGCACAGCGCCTTCGCGTAACAATGCATAATATAGGGCTGGCTGCCGTGACTGGACCATGAGAAGACTTCTCGAACGATTTCAATCTTTTACTCAAATTAACAATAAATATGTAAATAATATATTGTTAATGTTCGCCGTTGAGTATCGACTTTAATATGACTTCTCACGGCCCTAATCATAATCTTGAGTATCAAGCAGTACCATATTCATCGGACGATGCCGACAATGTTGGACATCCATATGAGCTAGGGCATATTCCAGCTTCGAATGGTGGCGGGCAGGACCAGTACCATCGATTACAACCTGCCGATGACGATATTCACCAACCTCAAGTGGGATCTTACGATCGAAAAGCGACTATAGGGACGGAGTTTACCAGTACGACGATCAAAGAATATCCTTCCAATTTTGAACGGACCCAGAATGCGGCCACACCATCATGGCTCCCGTATACTCTTCGGTGGCCTACGCTTTCATCGATCTTAGCCTTGACTATAATCCTAGAAATTTTGGTGGCAGTATTTCACGGTATATCAATCCGTGATTCAGGTTTGGTAGACGATGATGGTTCTGGAGGTATTGTCGTCGCCTCTAAATTCGTGCCGACAGTGCTCGCAGTCATTCACGTCCTCCTGATATCGATATTGCTTAACGACGTCAAACGGACTCAAGCGTTTGCGTATCTTTCATCTCCCCACGGCACCTCCGGAAAGAGATCTCTCACCTGGACTGCCGAAGCATGGTGGGACGCCCTATTCCAAGGATTTCCTAGTCGCGGCCGAAAAACGAATTGGGCGTTATTGTGCGCAGCTCTAGCTTTCATATTCGGCTTTCTCATAGTGTCTCCTTTCTCTTCGAGTTTATTCGTGACAGAGGATATCGTTTTCACATACGATGTACCGTTCAGGAAATTGGATATATCTTCGTCATTGCCCCTTCAGGCCTCACCTTTAGGCGCCACATATTTCCGAACAGTTGGTAATATTCTCCAAAACGTTACAACCTCAGCGTGGATCACGGAAAAGTATGCGATACAGCCAATATGGCCAGCCAGGGTGAGCAGCGTACCTTTAGGACCGCAATTCACCGACTCGATGCAGACATGGTCAGCAAAGACTACGGTATTCAACGTGGAAGAGAGTTGCGAACGGATGAACCTAGACCCTGGTGGCATTTACATCGTTCCGTACAAAAACAACCCGAAAATTGCGAATTATTCCACTATCAGAATCTCCTCAGCGTCGGGCTGTGTCTTGAACATTACGGATAGCGGAAACCTCGGCGACTCTGGCGGCGCACTATGGGGCTCGATGTCAAACCTCAGCACCATATCTATGGACGGCCTTGACTTAGGTGATGACGGCATGAGTTTTACCAAGGCTAACTGTACGCAAGATGAATATATGATATTTACAAATGGATGGGGTGCTACCCTGACGGAAGCCAACCTTACCATCGAAGGCCAAGCTTGCACCAGCCATTATTATATGGGAGATACAAACGCCACTGTCGTCTTCAGTAGTGGCAATTCTAATGTTCAAGTTAATATCGACGAAGCGCAGTACTTGTCTAATCGCGTGGAGATCCCTAGCACGACGGCGAATCTGTCTAGTTTCCAAAATGCCTCCCTCAGCTCTGACTGGTCAGTTCATTTGACGCAACCCTCACAAAATCGTGTGGCACTCTCATCTGGACCGGCAATATTATTATTAGCCTTGTACAATTTTGATCCAACTCAGATAGTTTCAGATCCTTCGATGGTACAAACTGCTGAGAAAATAAAACAACGATTCTTCGGAGAACTTCTCCGCGATACATTCGATAACTCCGCTGCGAACAACCCTACAGACATATCTGGCACTACAAGCGAAACTAGACGAAGGGTTGTTGCAGTACCCGCAGTGGCTATCGTCCTTGAAGTCTCACTAGGTATACAATTGATATTACTAGCCACCGTCTTTTTCATGACTAGACTATCGAGACGTCCTCTCGGTCTTTTCTCAGACCCAGCCCCGGCGATGAGCATGGCCAAACTTATTGCGAAGGAACCCGGCACGCTGCAATCATTCGAGGGTTTGCACAATTGCACGATCGATGAAATACGCACTGCGGTAGGGAATCAAAGATACAGATTAACGAATGACGGAATTCACTTGACTACTCCTGAGGTCGATGATCTTATCCAGTCTAACTCGCCGGAGTACATCAACACGGCACAGTCGATAGCCGCTACCAATTCGAAACCGCAATCATTCACCTTCGGGATCTGGCTTCTCATTATATTCACCCTCTTGCTTTCGGCTACTCTAATAGTGATCGCATATCTCTATTGGTACTCGGGGATGTACGGATTATATCAAACAGCTTTCGTATACGCATTCGATATTTCAATCGGCGGCGTCGATCTTAGCAATGTGAACCCAGCCTCGATTATTACGACCTTCGTCGCCGTGTTAATTGGATTATGGTGGGGATCTCTCGAGACGACCTTACGCAGGATCCAACCCTTTCTATCTCTTGCCAAAGAGCCCGTTTCCGGGGATGAGGGCCTATTAGTCTCGTATATCTCGTCGTACCTCCTACACGCTGTCTGGAAAGCTTCTAGAAGAAGGCACTTCGTGCTTGCCACAGTGTGTGGTGGGGCTTTTCTAGCTGAGATCTGTAAGTGCTCTTAATCTAAGTCTGCAGATTTATTCTAATGTCAACAGTCACAATCGCGATGTCGTCAATCTGGAATAGAGAACCCGGCAGCGTACCATTCCAAGTCGATATTCAACGACAGCTTGAGCTGCGCACCGTCCCTCATTTATCCGAGGCTACACTACAGTTCACCAGCCACCAAGGCAATTACAAACAAAGTGCCCTCGCGTCACTATTTAGTAATTTAAGAACTTCTTGGATATACGGCGCAGCAGTGCAGATTTCTTTGAACGGATCACAACCCGCATGGAGCTCAGATGGTTGGAGCTTCGTTCCGCACGACCTGTCTTCGGTGCCACAGACAGATGTACAAAACACCGGCAATCAATCTACAGTGCCACGATCCTCGATGAATGTTACGCTACAGACATCAGGGATAAGAGCACGACTTGAATGCTCTCCACACCAACATTTGGATCTCACGAACACCACAAATTGGCTGACCAAGTGGGATTTAACTAATGCGACAGCATGGAATCAAACGTTAGATCCAACCATCTTGAAAACTGGTTACGAACTAGGTTTGGACAGGCTAGGATCCAACACCTTGCTCTTCTTGGATAACAACGCGAGCCTGACGGGAAACTACACTACATTTTTCGTGAACAACAAGAGGATGTCATGCTGCGAGAACATCACTGATGATCAGATCGGCACCAGCTCGGTGGGATATTGGTCCCCAAATCTAGCAAACAACTCGCTCTATCCAGATTTCGCAACTTCCTGGCCAGCTAATTTCACGATAAAATGGATCCACGGTCGTCCGGTAGAAGGATACCATGATCGAACCTCAACGTCGTCAACTAGCGTGAGCAAACCCCGATTAATGTGGTCCGAACCTCCCCAGATGGCGGCATTGAATTGCATGCCCATCATCGAAACAGTAAACGCTAGCGTTACCGTAAGCACTGAAGATAGTCATGTTATCAGCTTCGATCTTCTCGATGAGCCGCAGTCGGATCAGCACGCGTGGTCGGACGACTTCAAACAACACAAGAATTATGATGGTCTGTGCGAGAGCGCGGGGTGCGATAACCTCTATAGCGTCAACATCACGACTAGCTACGGCATCCTCTTTATGACCGGTCTGCTCGGCGCCGCGGACATGTCAAATTTTATGGGCGATGTTGAGAGTTGGAATATCGCGACGGAAAATCTCGACGATCAAACCTTCAATATCCGGGAACCTGGTCTAAATGTTGATTTGATGACATACTCCATGTTGTCGCTTGTTGACTACGACCATGAAGCGCTGTTGGATCCAGACACACTTCAAAGTACTGCGCAGCGGGCCTTTACAGCCCTCTTCCAGAACTACGCAAGCAACAACGTCTCCTACACGAGCGGGGGTTATGTCTTCCAATCGCCTAACGAGGCGCTACCGTCCGACCTTGACACCCCCGTCCCTAGTAATAATAACAAAAGGGCCGACGCATCATCGTCCGATTCATCGATAACTCTTCACGTTCAACGTCCTGTCGAACTCCTTAAGATGTCCAAGGCCGCAGCATGGATCTGCATGCTGATTCTAGGATATCTCATCGTTGCTACCGTGATATTGACCGTCGCATCTCGACGGTACACGCGCATGCTCTTGCGCAAAATCGATAGTATAGCAGATGTAATCGTCTTGATGGCGGGAAGTGAGAAATTGTTGAAGGGGGCCAGGGAGAAAAGCAAGGCTCAATTAAAAGCCGACCGCGTCACCAAAGCAAAGTTAGGCTGGTTTACAGGCGCAGACGGGACGCAGAGGTGGGGTATTGAGCTGGTCGGAACAGACGATGAGAAGAAAACTATGAGCACCCCACCTTACGATGGTTACCAGTCTGAAGCTCAAAATAATGGAACGGGGGATGCGCGGGAGTATAACGCGGACGGTGTTTCGCTATTATCGTCTAATAACACGCATAATAACCACGGATCCAGCATATCGGATCCAAGCCAGACACACTACACCGGCTCTAACGGCCACCACCGGGGTGATCTCTCACCTATCTCCCAAGATTACGGGCATCAGATGTACCACCAACAGTGGCCGAACTCGCCGGACGACTACCCTGCTCCTCTACATACCGGAGAGAGACGTGCTCCGTCAATCGATATAAATGTAGATAGCACACCTTTCTCGTCATATTTTAGGCATGATGACGAGGGGATGACGAACCCGATTAAAGCGAGGTTGTCTTTGTTAAGGAGAGGAAATACCCAACGTCGGTCTTGATGGAAAGCTTGTGTTTTGAATACTTGCTAGGTATATATGAGGTTGGTATATAAGTATACGTGGGTATATACTGATTTATTTTAGGTATGTATGATTTCATGATTAGTAGAGATACCCTTAAATATACAACAAGGTCTTTTAAATGAACAGTTGTGAGAGAATTATTGGGGCTTACACTGTATGCCGCTACTAAGTATTGCAGGGCTGTACCTAGGTACCTAAACACCAGCTTTAGGAGAGACTTGGTACTACGGTTATAGGGGAACTTAGCGATTAATTATAGGGGTAGTCTCTAGCAACTTACTCAGGCCACTATGAACAACAATCCAACGACGGCTTAAAATAAACCCTGTTTGATAATCACGCATACAATGCAATTTATGTGACGACATCTAGTTTGAGACCAAGCGAGTTGAATGAGAAATTGGGGGATGTAAGTTCTACATGGCCTTCGAAGCCAATATTTGTAGTGGTTGTTTTTAGATGAAGCTATCCAGTGTAATGAGCCCCGAATAGCATTAAATTATAGGGAGTTTGGCGCTACTAGTGGTGCCCTGTTTTTCAAGGTCGCCCGGTTCCAAGCCGGAGTGATCTACCCACTGCATTCTAGTGGGCGGTCGCTATCCAGTGGTGGCTTTAGGCAGCCTAACCGCTGAAAAATGGTACCTAACGTTCCAAACTAGGTATCTTCTATAAGGTACCTACATAAGTCATCCATGGATGCCGATTAGGACACAGAATGCTTGGAATCCCAAAACGAGAGAATCATCTGTGCAATCTTCTCACTGTTTGGATATGGGAACCCGTGCCCTCCAGGAACGTATTCAACCTGCAAATGGCTTGGTGGTAGCAATTTCAGGATATCCTCAGTCGTCTCCTCTCCAACTACGACATCGTCGTCTCGGCCAAAGATAACGAACAGCTTGGATTTATGCAGGTCACTATTGGAGCGTGTCCGACCGGCAATAATGTCACAAACATTTCCCCACAGATCTTCCCTCTTCTGTAACGGGCCGTACCGGACTGTGTCCAGAAACGAGTGGATGTGGCCTTGATGGTAATCAAACTGCCACTGTAGTATTTTTCCCATATCGAAGCTCTTCTCTACCCGTAAAGGTCCTCTTCCTACTGTAGACGCTCTTTTCCGGTCCGGTTGTATATTCAAAGCCGGGACAGAAGGAGCCACTCCGAGGACCTCCCGGACTTTTTCGCGGAGAGATTCTTGCGATGGGGCAAGTTCTGGCTGAAGCGTGATTAGATCTTCGTAGCCGTCTGGTAGCTTGCGGAGAAGACCTGCTGGACCCAGGAGCACCAACGACTGAACCGATGAAGGGAATTCGCCAGCAAATGCTAAGGAGATGGGACCACCTAGGGAAAATGCGATGATGGAAAATTGGCTGTTGTCCCCCACCCAAGAGAGTGGTGACGACGTGAGAGCTAAAAGTATCTGGGATGAAAATAGGCGAACGTCGTGCCTACACCCAAGTGGCGTATCGCTATACCCTCGGCCCCAAAGGTCTAATTACAAGTCCGTCAGTCAATTTTATCTAATCTTTACTGTTGGAGTGAGCATAGCTGTGGCTCCGACGACGCTGCTTACCAAAAAGCATCACTCGGTATCCAGCATGCACCAGCCCTTGAGCAATCTTGGAGAAGATCAGGCAAGGAGTAGCATCTCCGTGGACAAATAAGACCTTCTGCCCATCCGCTGGTCCCCACTCGTAGACTCGCATGGTGCCATGAGGAGTTTCAACATCGCGAGCACATGGAAGGGCGTCGGGCGGATATGCCATTTCAGCCGCCTCCTCGGCTGAGATGAAGGGAATAAGTGTGGCTCGAGGAGATTGAGTACTATCTGACGACGCCATCTTGTGATGATACCAAGATTCTTAGGTCCCTATCTGGTTAGGTAGATAAACGGTGGGGTGAGTGAGAATCAAGCCTCGTAAGCCGTAACAAAGCGCGTTATGTCTCGGAATGAGACCTCGAGTTGGATTAGGAGCTGAAAAGATATTGGGGTTCTAATTTAAGAAAGGGATGAGAGAACTTCGTTAGATGCTACCTTAAATTAATGAACACAGATAAGAGTAGTTCAAGTTCATATCAAAGTCTACGCCGTCCGAGGGCCGCTATTCGCTCAAGCTTACCAACATTTGCTGCTTCCTCGGTTCCGTCTTGGGTTATCCGATGTCGTGTTACCTACACAGAACCAGACTTATGGGTATGGAAATAGCCCACCCTTCCCAAAGATTATTTCACCTTCCTTGAGTAGGTACCTTAGTAACCAATTTTAAAAGGAAAGGCAATTATCGATGCTTATTAATCATAGTGAAGACCACAGAGATTTATATCTAGTAACTACTGGTCCCAGACACACACCTACCTCGCTTCAAGTGTGATGAGTAGTAAAGCCTTTAACATCATAGTCTACCAACGGGCCTCTATATCCCACTTTGCCCCCCAGGAAGTACCGCGCAACCGCAAAAATGATAACTGCCCCTGTCACTAGAACGCTGTAATTCATATTCTCGCCTGTTACGGGTGTGGTTGGCGGCCAGAAATCCCAAAACAGCACCCAAACGCAGTAAAGGCAGGCGAAGCTATTATTCAGGGTACCTAGTACCCCAGGCAAGCGCCAAGGGCCCCATTCCAGCGTTGGCTCTTCGAGTAGGACATCAGAGTCGCCGTTATTATCTTCGAGAGTCAGATTGCGGGACGCATTACGGTCCCCATTTCCCCTGGCGGGTATCTCTACACTGCGGTCTTCACTTGGTCGATGCGGCTTGATTTGCCCGGTGGCGCGGCGCCAGAGAAGAAAGCTGCACGGGAGAAGGTAGGATGCGTAGAGACCAGATACCGACATGGATATGACATCGTTGAATGCAGTCGACGAGCCAATGTAGATGAGGTTTAGCAAGCAAGGGATCACAGTTACCACGATGACTGCTATTACCGGAATTCGCGTGCGTGAGTCAACCTACAACCCGCTACATGTAAGTCAAGTTCCTAGGGTTGATGAGAAGAGAGGTTGTTTCCCACAAACCTTTTGGATATACTGGTGGAATGGTAAGCCATGGTCTCTTGCGAATGACCAGGTCATCCGGCTTGCCGTGGCAGCAAAACCGATGACGGCACACCATATTATTATGATAACAATTGCTGTCATTACCGTTGCCCCAGCTCTACCGGTACCGTTATAAAATACTTGTATGAATGGATAACCAGTAGGAGAGTCCTGTAGCATCGATAAGCAATGTTCACGGGATGCAAGATATAGGAATTTAGGGAAGCATACAATGACAGACTGGATATCACCCAGACAAAATAGCATAGCAATTACCATGGCCCACCCCGTGGTGCCATTTAGGATGACTGTGGTAACAATGGCTCGAGGCACGTTCATAGCCGCATTTTCTATCTCTTCCGCCATCTACCCAACAAGGTTGAGGTCAGCAATTGGCTCCAAGGTCACGCCGAGATGATTACTTACATGAATAGACGCATCTGCTCCTGTCGTGTAGAAATCGCGATAAGTTATGGTTGGTTTCGTTTTCGCCTAGAGGGGGAGGCACTTACCGACAAAGGTAGCCACGTTACCAATGAAGCCTATGCAAAAGGAAAGGCCTTGAGTCGGCCAATTGCCCTCATTGAGAGTCCGGAAAAACACATCCTCTGCCGACCCATGTGGCGATAGGTACACCAGGGTGATGAGTATTGCGATGAACCCCAGAACATGTATGAAAAGGATAACTCCTTCGAGGACGGGCAAAAGCCCAGCTATTACAATGTTGACAAAAATAGCCACAGCAATCACGGCCCAAGCAAGGAACGCCCCATGAAAGTTCTTAGGTTCATAGTCAGGGTAATTCAAGATGATGAGTCCTTGAATAATTGTGCCCGTGAAGATACTGCCCACGGCGAGGGTGGCAATCCAGGCAAGCGATGTGAGCCACCCTATAAATTATTAGTGTCAGGTTCGAAAGTGGCTGAGAATGGCGGGGTGAGAGAACCTGTCAGGTAGCCACAAAAGCGCTTGCATCGCCTAGGGGCAAGTATCGCGACCCAGAAATACTGCCCGCCCGAAATTGGTGCGCTGCACTTGTAAGTAAGATTATATTATCGCTTGAAAAGCCTGAGGCGCCCAAGTATCTTACATGGACGACATCTCTGCCAAGCACAGATAAACAGACAATGAACACAACCAGGCGATAGGGAAACCCCAGACCACAGCGGCTGGTCCTCCACTATATTTCAACAGTCAGCTTACAAAAACGATTCTTCGGTTTCCACAATTTCAGCTCAGCATTTGAGACGCTTACTTTTCGAACGCTTCTGTGAAGAGTCTAAAGGTGCCTCTGTTAGCAGGGTGGCAGGGTGGCAGTCTATGAGTATGATGACCTACGCTAATGCCGACTCCCACGTAGCGAGGATACAACAGCTGAACCCGAAAATGGAGAGAAATCCAAATCGACGCTATAGTCAAAAACAATCGTCAACCTGCGTCTATATATTCCAGTGTTGCCAGTCAAAAGTTACCTTCAACACCTGCGATTTTCCAAGGCGTGCGAGACCTTGCGCATCTCTCTCCATGTATGTAGAGCCATGGATCTCACTAAAAGTCGCCGTAAACGCTGCCTCCCTATCGTTAGGTGTTTTAGAAGCGGTGTTCATTGGGTCGTCGAAAGGCTTGGAACATGTGGGAATCCGTGCGCTGACACGGCACTAGCAGCGCCTAGGTAGAAATAAAGAGAGATACAAGGTAGGTATATGTAAGAGGTAAATATGGCGAAATTAAAAAGAAACCTTGGAGGTAATTTGCTCTGCTCTTTCTGGTTGGAGGAAGGCAGTCGATGCTGTGCAACCAACGGTGAGGGGTTTTACACGGTTTAAGTTTATGAGTTTATGCTTGGTTCCCATTGACTCTTAATGTTTGACTGATTCGGTAAACACGTACCTTTGTACGAAGCCGTCTATCACATAAAATGGAAGGAACTACAACATTACCAGCCCGTAATAAGAAGAAGGCTCGAGTCTCACGTCTCACTGTCACTTTCAGCTGGTGGGTAAGAGCCCCTATTCAGTTCAAGTTTATCTTTGCACATCCTGTCCGGGTTACCCGAGCAGGTAGCACAACATCGCAATTTGGCAGCCGCCAAGAGGCCATTCTATCCATTTTATCACTTGTCATGTTATACAGCTACCTCTACGGATGTGCGTGAAAAAGCAATGTGAGACAGATGGTTGTCCTGATCTTCGGAGGTAGTAGAGCCACTGAGAGCTAGTGGAAGTAAGGAGATAAGCCGCACCGTAGCAGCAGCCTTGCTGGCCATTATACCCCCATCACAGCATACATAATACCTGCCTAGGTAGGCATAAGGTAGGTAGGTAGAAGGTAGGCAAGTATTCTACCTACCCACAGCATGCCTCCTGTCTTCTCCCTTGCTCTACACTGCTTTCCCCACCCCTAACGTTAGAATATACGCTACTATGCAGTAGAGTTTCTAACTTCGCGGGGAAAATATGGAAATCGACTTAAACTGGAAGCGTGAAGCGATCACGGCATCTAACCTTGGTCCGGTGGTTAGCTTACTAACTTGGATTATGGAAGCTGCGGTCGTCATCGCGGTCAGTGTCAAGTTTACCCTGTCTCACACCAAGTCTGGAAGGAGAAATAGGGAAAATGTTGCACTACTTTTTGCGACGGTAAGGGCCAACCATCTTTAGTTTAGACTTTCACAGAATTGGCAGTTATCCACGGATCATCTATGGATTGTTCATGGATTATGGATGTTAAATCATAACTTGGAAGTCTACAACATTGGGCCTATCTAATTCTATCAATAACTCCAGGTCTTTAGCATCGGTTTCACGGTCTCGATATCTCTTGCTGTACCGAACGGAATCGGAAGACATCAGAAAACACTGTCGATCCATCAGCTAGAGACACTGCAGAAGGCTCTCTATTCTGCTGATATCCTGTTTATTCTAGTCTCGAGCTGCGTGCAAGCCTCAGTTCTCGTCTTCTTCCACGACATCACGCCCGACTCTCTCCATCTGAGGTTGATCTATGTCATAGCTTGCTTCATAGCTCTGTTTTCCGTCTCCTCATTCTTCGCCGCTGTTTTCCCCTGTGCCTCACCCCGTGTCTGGGAAGTTTTGGGGGATCGATGCATCGACCGACTCTCCTTCTGGGAAGCGTTTGCCGGAGTTAATATCGTGATCGAAGCTGTTCTGCTTCTCTTTCCTGCCATCGTGGTCTATCCCATGTCGATGAAAAAAGGGCGCAAGGCTGTGGTGATTAGCTGCTTCGCTGCTCGCCTCATGTATGTATTTTAATTTCTTGAGAGCTTTGAGATGCTCATTACATACCTTCCTACTATATATGGATGTCCCAAGGTAGCTGATATCCCGAAGGGTCATCGGAGCGTTTGCTGCACAGTTTTACGAGGCCCAAAGCTTGAAGTTACACCATCTCGATCGGACCTTTTACACTTGGAAATACCTCCTAACCGTGGTGTTTGTTCAGGCTCTCAGTATTATCACTGTCTGCATTCCATACATGAGAAATTTGCTTCTCGGTATGGAGTCAGGCATGATACAGACTGGTCATTTTAGATTGCCAAGCAGACAAGGCACCGAAATCGAAATTCCCCTACAGCACATCACGGTTAGCGAGATGAGTACCACCTTATCCGGCAGCGCAAACGCAAAACTCGAACAACCTGCGGCTTGCCACGGGAAGAAGGATGATCACATTTGAAGGGTATTTTTGGGGGGCACGAATTCACTCGTATTCGAAGGAATTCCCCTAGCTTGGCTGACTGATACAATTGGCATTTGCTGCCCGACAAAATATCTTTGATCTTGGATAAAAGTGGTCGCAGGAGGCCGTTGTTGGCTAGACATTTGTTTGTCCTCAATGCTCTTTGAGCATTGAAGGCCCACTATGGGCCCATAGGTCTCTGTGGCGACGTTCCCTCTCTCGGACGACTACATCATTGACAGATTGATTGTACCGGTCACACAACCGCACCAGGATACCGAGGTACTTGGTAAGTACCAGATACAACAAAATCGTCCCTCACTTCATGG
Organism: Annulohypoxylon nitens; assembly: GCA_022496965.1. Taxonomy (NCBI): domain Eukaryota; kingdom Fungi; phylum Ascomycota; class Sordariomycetes; order Xylariales; family Hypoxylaceae; genus Annulohypoxylon; species Annulohypoxylon nitens. The sequence goes on along the minus strand of MU386621.1, from coordinate 3,742,348 downwards.
CATTACCCACATCCATATGGCCGGTATTGCCCTCCGATATTCGAAATATCTGAGATGGTGCGGCACTGAATTCAGCCCAGCGAAACATAATTTCACACATCTTGGTGATTTTCAAAGCCCTTCATGATATTCGAGGGCAGCCGACAGAGCCCGCCTGCCATCCTAGAAGCAGAGTTGGGGTTAGACGCGGGGGCTAAGTCTACAACACTGGCGGAAGCCGGTGCATTGTCTGATGAGGATGTAGTGACTTCACATTACCTGGCAGGATGGAGGCTATACACTCTGGCGCTTGGGTGGGTATCTTGTCCTTCTCTTCCGGAGATACGCCTTGACACTAACGACGACGAGGATCTATTTGGGAACCTTCCTTGTTAACCTCGAAATATCAATCGTAAGCACATCTCTGGTGTCTATCACCGAAGATCTCAAAGGGTTTAGTCAAAGTAGCTGGGTTGTCACAGCATATCTGCTGACATATACGAGCTTTATGATCATCGTCGCTAAATCGAGTGACTTGTTTGGTCGAAAGACAGTGCTTCTCCTGTCCATGTTCATTTTTACGATATTTTCGGGAAGCTGTGTTGCCGCCAAGACCATAATCCAACTGTATGTGGCCCCATTCACTGCTCTGCTACTTGGTGCATATCTTGACTCTGCTACCTAGCATTATATGCCGCGCCTTCCAAGGCATTGGTGGGTGCGGAGTCTATTCGATTGTAATGGTCATCATTTTCGAGATGGTTTCACCTGCAAAATATACGCTTCATTATACGATCCTGACAGTACTATACGCGTTCAGTATGACGTTGGGGCCGATTGTTGGCGGCGTCATTAACGATCGTTCGTCGTGGATCTGGGTTTTTTTGCTCAAGTGAGTCCTCTCTTTCATGTGCCCAGACTGGTCCGGCGGACCTATCCACTAATCGTCTCCCAGTGTACCTGCCGGCGTCGTTTGTATGTTCTTAGTTGCAATATCCATGCCCAGACACTTCCCCAATCACAAAGGCACCTGTCAGCGCAGATACTCAGTCTATCAGATCGATTTTCTCGGGGCTCTTCTCCTCATCGCCGCGATGACCATGCACCTCACCGGCTTAGAAGAGGCGGCAAACTTGAATCCGTGGAAATCAAGCTCAGTTCTGATCCCTCTATCTCTATCCGGGCTCTTATGGATTAGCTTCATTTTCTCGCAATACTATGTCACGGCGTCTACGCGACCACAGGAACCCGTTCTTCCGTGGCGCTTCTTTCGGAATCGAGTTGCTATGGGCCTCATCGCTAATGCCTTCCTCAGCGGGGCGATCTCAACCACCTGTCTAATCCAGGTCCCGATCTTTTCCCAGGCCGCCGTAGGAACAAACGCACTTGGCGCCGGCGTCCACCTGATCCCGTACACGCTAGCCATGGAGATTGGAGCCATGCTGGTGGCCGCGTCCATCGCAGAACGGAGACTTCCCCCGGTACACTTAGCCCTGGTGGCGGCTGTAATGCAGCTAGTGGGTGTCATCCTTTTATCCATACAGTCTCCCAACAACCCCGGTTATAGAGGCATGTACGGGATAGAAGCAATCATAGGCCTAGGAGTAGGAGCCGCCATCACCGTCACGACGCTTATGATGCCGTACGCGACGGAGAAACAAGATCTCTGTAAGCGACAGGGCTTTGCCAAAGATTATTCCAGTCTGCTAACCTTTCATAGCTGTCGGAACCGCTTCTATCATTCAATTTCGGTTCATGGGCGGGGCTACCGCACTGGCAATAGTGACGGCGGTCGCAAACACCTGGCTCCGCGGTGCTTTGTTGGACGTGCTAAGCCCGGAAGAAATTACTCTGGTGTTTAGGCGACCAGACACAATCAATTCACTTCCTGGTGCCCTCCGAAGCACGGTACGACTTATGTTTGCGAAAAGCTTCAGCTTACAGATGCGGATATTGATCGGGTTCGCGGCGGCTCAATTTCCGGTCACTTTTCTAACATGGAAGAAGGACCAGATTAGGGTAGATTAAGGATCGTTGAAGCGATTAATTTCCGCTCCTAATAATATTTGTAGTGATTGACGGCATAGCTCTCTCTCGTAATGTTTCCGTGTAATACGGCCACAGGCATTGAATTGGAAAATACTTGGTAACGGACTTGTATCAAGTAGCTGTATTCAACCCCCTAAGAGCGCTATAAGTGGGGTATAAAAGCCCCCTTTCAGGGCTTTTATGCAGCCCTAGAGGTGTGTAAGATCACCTAAACATTCAGCTTCTTTGCAGTGAAACGCCAGCCCGAACCAGCCATAACCTTTTCTATTCCCAAGTTACATCAGTAGGTAGACAATCGGCCAATATCATCTAGTGAATTGATTTTAATCTGCCTCATTTTCTCCAAATCTACATATGAGGACTTGTCGTATGTCCATCTATCGAGATAGAAATGACATTCAATCAAACAGTATGGGAATGGGTTACAGGCAGTTTTATCAAGCATTGCAAGAAATCACCTGGCACCTAGGTTTTAGAACACAACACAGGTAGTAGCGATACAATAATTCTCATTATATCTCTATCTAGGTAGTTTTCACAATTTTAGCGTTTTGTCTATCTCAAACACCCTACTTAGCACCCATAGAAACACCATTATCCGAAACAGGCACGGTTATCTTTGCGGGAGGGAGATGCCTCTTGGCCTCGTGCCTCCCCATCTGTTGCATCAGGGCATCCATGACAACTAGCGCAGCCATGGCCTCGACAATCGGAACCGCTCTCGGGACCACGCAGGGGTCGTGTCTTCCCTTGGCTTCTAATACGCCCTCTGACTCGCCGTCGTACGTGGCAGTCGTCTGAGCCTGGCTAATGGTGGCTGGAGGCTTGAATGCGACGCGGAAGTAGATGGGTGCGCCGTTCGAGATACCACCCTGGATACCTCCCGAGTTATTTGTCTTGGTAGTAAGCTTTGGCCTCGGCGTTCCGTTGCGCCCCGCGCCGGTCTCCGAGTCGGCGGGTACATCCGGGGCCTTGATGAAAGGATCGTTGTGGATTGAACCAGGGACCTCGCAGCCGCCGAAACCGGAACCGACCTCGAAACCCTTGGTCGCGGGTATGCTGAGCATGGCGTGTCCGAGCTTCGCTTCTAGCTTGTCGAAGCATGGCTCTCCTAAACCACTAGGTACGTTCTTGATAACGCAGGTGACAGTTCCGCCGATGCTGTCGTTGCGCTCCTTGAAGGCAGCTATGTGGTCGGCCATCTTCTGAGCAGCCTCTGCGTTCGGACACCTTACAGGTAAGAACTTGTCGACGGTTTCCCGGTCGATTGATTGGATAAGCTCCAAGAACGCCGGGTTCTGGCTTTGTGTCGGGCATTCGGGCGTCGGCGGGAACATGTGAACTGCGCCAACGGAAGTGACGAAGGCGGTGATTTCTACGCCGAACGCTAACTTCAAGTACTTCTCCGCAATGGCGCCCGCAGCTACTCTTCCAATTGTCTCACGAGCTGAGCTCCTTCCACCACCACTGCTCGCCTTGACACCGTACTTCTCGAGGTAAGTCCAATCTGCGTGACTGGGTCGTGGGAAACGATCGATTGTGTTGTCTCCGTAGTCTTTGGGTCTTTGGTCCTCATTGAGGACTACGAGACCAATCGGGGTACCAAGAGTAACACCAAATTCAGTACCAGATTGTATGGCGACTCGATCTTTTTCGTTTCGGGGTGTTGTGATACTGCTCTGACCCGGTCGGCGACGGGTCATCTGAGGTTGAATATCCGCTTCTGTGAGCTCCATGCCCGGCGGGCAACCGTCGATGATACATCCGACCGATCGGCAATGGGATTCGCCATAGCTAAATTTTTTGTTTGTTAAATAGTGTTAGGGAAGTCAATTGGGTTGCGCAACTAACGTGGTGACCCTGAAAGAGGATCCAAAGGTCGACATTTTGCGATGCTCAGACGAGAGACGACAAATTGGAAACCACCAAACGAGACAAAAGATACCTGATTTCGAATGAACCAAGAGTTTAAACTGTTAACTTTTCTATCTACTAGCTAATTACTCGCCAGTTCTTTAAATCTTAAGAATCGGCGTCGTCCTTTTCAAGGAAGTAGAAAGCTTTGTCTGATGAGTCAAAGAATTAAAAGAATTAATTTTCGAAGCCTCTTACGATGGTGGGGCATCCGCCTATGTACCTCATAACTCTCCGATTTTAACCCCGCGCTTTTACTTTTTCTTTATCGATATTGACCCCTGCTTTCTGCTTCTCTGGTTCAACTTTAAGGGTTCCCACCCGAGAATGTGGGTCATGACTTACAGGGGTCTAGAGATGACAAGGATTATTCATCACCTCTCATATGTACGAATAGCCACTAAGATCTCATCTTTTCATAATATTCATCTCTACTCTCAATATCTTGTCGTCGAAGTTCATTATAGAGATCAAGAAGAGGACGATATATAAGATGGCTTAACGCGAAATGAGATAAGAAGAAATATCATTAAAACTCCTCATGGCTCTCTCACGACGCCTTCTCACTACCCTTGATAGGCCATGTATGAGATCTAATATATTCAGTAGGCATCCTACCAGACGCCGTTTCTTCAGCTCGGAGACTGTATCACATCCCTCAAACCGAGTCCAGGTGTACATATCACGGTCGCCAAATCCGTACCTCAACTTGTCTATTGAGCACTTACTGCTTCAAAAATCACCACCAGACTCTGTCGTGCTGTTTCTGTACGCAAACCGACCATGCGTCGTGATTGGCCGGAATCAAAACCCTTGGGTCGAAGTGAATCTAGGCCTCCTTAAACAGGCCAACGGAATAATCACCGACAGTACACACAATAATGGAAGGGAAATTGTAGGAGCCGATGAGGTCCTCTTGGTCCGGCGTAGGTCCGGCGGCGGCACCGTCTTCCACGATTACGGCAACGTGAACTACAGCGTGATCTGTCCGCCGGCCTCCTTCGACAGAAACAAGCACGCATCCATGGTAGTGAGAGCATTATCATCCCTCGCCATCCCAGAGGCCTCATTCCGCGTCAACGAGCGGCACGACATCGTGCTCGATACTCTTCATGACCCCACCACGCCACAACAGCCACAAACGCAGGCGCGGACTTTCAAGATCTCCGGCTCCGCGTACAAGCTAACACGAGAGCGCTCACTTCATCATGGTACCTGTCTACTCTCCTCTCCCAACCTCCCCCTCGTCAGTGCACTGCTGCACTCCCCCGCCGCACCATTTATCAAAGCGCGCGGCGTAGAGAGCGTACGTAGCGCGATCCGCAACATCGGGATTACCGATCTGAGCTCTTTCGAGGAAGCCGTTGTTGCCGAGTTCAGCGCTATGTACGGGGCCGTCGACCCTGAAATAATCGATACCCCGATCGCTGAGAAGATATTAAGCGAGGAGCCCATCGTGGCGAAAGGGTACGCTGAGCTGCGGTCTCCGGAGTGGATATACACGCAAACTCCTCAATTTACTTTTTCCACACACCCCACCTCCGAAGACTCGCGTCCGCGCCCTCCTCTCCCAGCCACCCTACCGTCTTCTTTTCGCGCTACTATGACGGTACGTCATGGCCAGATAACAGAGGTTTCCGGGGTCGATCTACTCACACCCCTGGTTTTGACGTACCTCCATCAAGTCACCGACTGGCGATCAAAATTGAGTGACAAGTCCGTTGGAACGTGGCTTAATGGCTTGTTCGGAGTGATACCCACCTAGCAAGCTCAAGCTATGACTCACGAGTCATGATTAATTGAATAGATATTTGGAAAAGGCATTAGCTCATTTACTTCTCATAACTACCTAATGTATGTATAAAATGGTTCAAAGAATAAAAAGGGACGGGGCCAAGAAGCAGTCCTGTTACGCCTGTAGACTATGGATATAGGATATATAGATGCATAAAGACGTGCAGAAGCCCATATAGACAAAATCACAGTACTCATAGTACGATACCCTCAACTTCCAACTCTCAACTCAAGATATCGTTGTGGTGTCGTCACGTCATACGCCTTCATGTTCAACTGCAATCTCATGCTTCCAACTTCATAATGCTTATTCAGCAGTACCGGCCCCCATAACACCCTGCCCAAACCACTGTGCCACAGTCTTAAACCTCTCCCTCTCATCTCCCTTCTCTAAGGCATCCTTAAACAAATCGTGTCGATCAGCTCTCTCGTCTTGACTCCTCTTCATCGCTCTTACTGCTGCGTTATTGACCGCGCAGACTGGACACTCCACCTCTGCCCCATCCTCGCTCTGCTTCAGACACCTTTGGTGGAAGCTGTGTTTGCACAGGAAGTGCACGGCGGGTAGTTCGAGTAACCCGCCGCATCCGGGACACCGCTGAGCTTGGAAAACAGCGGGCTTGACGCCGAGTTCCGCAATCTCCGCTCGCTTAGCCTCGGTCTCTTTGCGGAATGAGTTCGTCTGTCGCCTATTCGATGCGATCTCGCGGCGTTCGCGCGTAATCGTTTCTCGGAGGTACGGTTTGATCATTCCCATCGTGGCCACCGCGTTCGAACCCAGCGTTTGAATGACCTGCAGTGGCGCCATGAGCCCATCGCGATCGATCTTTTTCAGCACGTTCGCCAACTCCTCGGGACCCGCTTCCTCTAAGATGCGTGCATCTGATGTGAAGTACGCAAGTGCTGCCGGGTACAGCTGCGGTTCCTCCGGTCCATACTTGCGGAGCGCCTTGATGGCTCCGCGTGTGTCCTTGGCCGAAGTATATGATCGGAAGATGTCGGATAGCATGCCGGATTGTTCCTTGACCAGGATCGTGCCATCGCGGAAGTCCGATAGGTGAGATAGGAGGAGGACATTTGAGTTCTCGATAGGTACTTCACGTCCCTCGATAAGCTTCTTCGCTTTGAGCTCCCACTCTTCTCTCTGCATGCCTTTCCTCTCGCTAGCTTTGTGAAGATACATCTCAAACAGGGTTGTATATATATCCGCCTTATCCGACTCATTGAGGGAATCCTCTTTCAGGCAAGCCTCGAGGAAGACAATAAATTCATCTGAGTGGTCGATAAAAGATGAGAATGCCGTCCGCGGAGGAGGCGGGTTATATCTCGGTTCACTAGTCATTTCGGGCTCGATGATGGCGCCCGCGTCGCTGACTGTGGCTTGTGACCCTTGGCCAGTAGGTGTAGGTACTGCGGAGGTGTTCATATATGGGAGAGGGAGTAGGCTGGTTAGATTTTGAACAGCGGTTGTAGCACCAGCTACGAATCCACTGCTCGATATAGTTTGTGTCTCCGCTAATGGCACTTTGTGAACCTTCGGTTTGTATTTCCCTGTGTAGTAGTCGATAAATATTTTTGTAGTGTCGCTAGGACAATTTTCCAGTAGTACTCTCGCGTACTTCATTAAGCATGGATAGGCCTATCGAAATTTAGTATTGGAATAGCACCAAGGTCAGGGTTACACACTGTTTCAGCATCTAGATGCCATATGAAGTCGAGTGCCTCGGCATAATTCTTGGAGTCCTCGATTAGAATATCCACTACGAGGTCGTTCTCGCCATGCTTTGTAGCGAGGTAAGCGGCTTGTTCGAAGTAACCGCCTTGCCTGCACATAGTTATAGCCGTGTCCAAATCGAATTTGAGATCTCCTTCGGATTTGATAAACTTCTCTAACTTATCGACATCCTTGAGTTTGGCATAACAGTTTAGCAGCAAAGTTGTGTGATCCGCAGTAGCTTTATGTCGCTCATGTAACTCTTCAAGATACTCGATCAAGTTATGTATCCTTTGCGTATCAAGGAACTTTCGGATCACTTGTGAAGGTTCCGTATTGTCAATCGCCTTGATGTACTGCGACATAGCGCTATCATAGTCTCCCTTCTGATAAAGATGGTCGCCATATTTTCGGTAAATGACATTTTGCTGCTGTAAGTCCATCCCAGATTTCTGCGCGAGGTTAATAGCGAGCGGAAATAGATTCCGCTGGTACAATAACTCAAGTCTCTGCTGCAAAGACTTCTCGTGGTAACGATTGACCTAATCTCGATAAGCATGATCCATCTTTATAATCAAGTAATTGCTCTTACCTTGCCATCTTGAGTTAGAATATACAAATCTCCCCATATCTGAAACATTGCCTTGACTTCAGAGATGAGAGACTCAGAATGTGCGACTATTTGAAGGGTCGGGTCTACCATCGTGAACCTAGCAGCATTGAAAAGAGCTTCCGTGTTAGCACCACCAAATCGGCGTCTAATATTATCGGAGCCTCCACTTCCAGAAGCTGGGGGTGGTGAAATAAGGGCAACGTAATCCTGGAATGTCGACACCAGGCTCGTGACTCCGTCATTAGCAAAGCACAGTCCCCTTCCCTCCACGGTATAATAATACACAGCATCTTCGCGAACCACGATAATATCCCCGGTCTTGCTGTTTACCGTCATGCACCCTGCTGCACATCCGGCATCCTCGATTGTCCTGGGAGGCTGGCCTTGGCCTTTTCCTGATATAATTAACTTCAGAAGCTTGGATGTCGTCGCAACAAACAGCGTCGTGAGCTTTGGGTCAGCTACAAATTCGACTCCTGTTATTGGTTCTTCTGATTCGTAGACTATTCGTTGTTTTGTGCCTCGGTCGTGTATGAGATCGCCTCGTATTACCGTGACTGCTCCATTTGCGAAGCCTACGGCAAGTTGTGATAGGTCGTCGAGCGCGGTGAAGGAGGATATCTGCGGTATATAATCAGCTGATGTTTGCGTATAGTATGGTATATATACTTACGGGGAACTGCTTTCGACCATTGTTTATGTTCAATGTACTTAGGCAAGTAGGTAACCCCGTCTTCTTAACAGGCTTATCCAATGCCCAGACCTTCAATACCGGCTCACTGCTAAGATCCTCCTAGTTCCTATCAGCATACCTATCTCTAGAAATATACACCGACTATATGGAGAGGTCATACCGAAACAGTTACGAGAAGACTTGTCCCCTCGACCTGGCGCATATGGGTTATGCGACCGGTCTCGTGTGCGTGAAAGCTCCGAACGATCTTCCAACTTGGTCCGATGATGCGTACGTATCCATTGTCGCTTCCTAGAAATAGGCTTTCGGATCCGGAGCAGACGCTTGATACCTCGTTGTTTTCGAAGAATGATCGTGTTTCATCGTCGCCGAGCTTGACCTGGCTAACTTCAAAGAAGTCAAATGCTTTCCACTAAGGCGTGTTAGATGAAGCCAAGTTGAGGTATTGAGTCGGTACACCTTACCAAAAGTAAAGCCATGACGTATTCCTAGGCGTTAGCGACAATCAGATCGGCGGCGTTCGTTCATCGTTCCATGAAGGGTTGTAGTTGTTGTGCTGATTGTTCTAATAGCTTAGGACGTCACCGCGCCGCGGTCTCTTGGGAGCTACCTGCCTTATCGATAGATTAGGTACATTAGGTACATTAACTGTTAAAGACATATAGTCGTATAGATGCATGATTAATAATATTAATATTCATATATCATAAGTATCCGTTTCTAGCATATTTATACATCCATCACGTCTAGAAATGATAGCAAGTCAAGATTCAGTATTGTATTCATACACCCCTAATAGGTAGCACTGGAACGATTGTAATGTCCTATCAATTATTCCTGCCTGACTTCCACTTCCTAAACTCCTCGCTAAAGTTACCAGAATATCCCCCAGCGTCATCCATGCCCATAGGGATACTTCCTATATCTAAAAGCGGCACCATCGAAGGTCTGCCATGGGCACATTGGAAAGGCAAAGTGCAGTTCGCCAAGCGCTTCACCAAATCGACACATTCCTCGTGGGAGAGAATGTCGTTAAACATTATAGAACTGCGACATGCTCTCGAGTTGATCATCTCTAGGATCCCATCCGGACATCCGTGGAACCGAGCAAGCCAATGTAATCCCGTATTCTCATTACTATCGTCCCTTTCTTGGCTCCCCTGTGTTTGTGTAGGCCGCAAGGCACCAGGTCCTTGTTCGTCAAATTTCCATGCCTCCTTCCTCAACAGTTCGATAAGTAGACGAGGCTCTGCGCGACATCGTTCAGCTATACTAGGTGGTAATCCAAGGACATTTAGCTTTGCTCCTCTCTTATCGCCAGATTTCTGTTTTTGTGCCGAATTGACTTCAAATAGGATCCCCCAATGTGTAAAATACTCTTTGGAACGTTCAAACTGGCGGCCATCTTGATCGGAGACGTCGAAGACGATGGACTTCTCTAACGGTAAGGCCTGTGCATGGGTCGATTGCCGATTCTGTCCCGTCGATGGGTTGAAATCATCTTCTAGAACCACGAAATAATCTTTCATCAAAGCTTCAACCCGACATCGCTCATCTGCGGCGTGTTGATCGATGACGACAAGCAATGAAGTCGCAGTCTTCCCGTTTTCATTTGAATCAAACGGAATCGAGGATAAAGGAATCCGAGCTAAGACGAATTTTTGATCGACCTGTGCTATGATATGGGCATTCCGTAGGTCATCCTTGGACAAACGACCTTCTATATTATAAGGAGCTTGCTCAAAATTAAATGGTCTAGAGCTAACCCCGTGACAACAGTCACCTAAGGTCTTCGTTGCTAGAGCTAGCGCCTTTGCTTCATCAAAAGCAACCGGGATTGGTGGCTCGTGCGACGCAAATACAGGATTATCCCAGGACGACAAGAGATCACCTAACCACTTGCTCCTTTCCTCATTAATAATTGGTTTTGTGTTTGTGCGCAGCTTCTTCCTCAACGGTAGACGGCCGGTAGACGTTTCAGCCGCACTTACCTGGGGTCGCATGATTAGACCAGTTCGATGATCTACATAAAAGGTCTCTTTGGTCGTCGGATTCGTCCACAGGAGTTCCTCTTTATCGTCGGCAGGCGATCGTCTATCGGCAAGGCCTTCACTTTTAGAGGTATTCTTCCGACTTGCTTCAGATAATTCCATCTCGACATCAAGGAAAGGAAGACGCAGCAGCGCTCCATCTGGGGCAACCAGTGGTGTTTCTGTGTTGTCATCATTCTTAGCACACGAAGTTTCTATTTCTTCGTTTTCCTCATGGCCCGAAAGGAGCTTCTCGTGTAAATGGGCGTATTGGGGTTGGCCTGACTTGATACGTGTCCACGAGTCGAACGGGGATTCAGGTCGTAATCGAGAGGTGTTTGGAGCAAGATTTAGTCTAGTGCTAGCTAAATCACCAACAGATAGCTGACTTTGATGGGCACGAGTTCCAGCCGCCCTAGAATCTGCTCTTGGTGTAGAGCTTCTAGATACCGATTTGCTATGCCTATCCCGAGAACTGGAATGCTTAGATGATAAAGTCTTGGGAGACCTATAATATCTAGGGCGAAGGTGGTGCGCCTTGAGAAATTCGTAGATCACTGCAGTTAAAATATCGATGATCGATTTCAAATCCTCGCGGTCATCAAAAATTTCGTCGACACCATTGATAGCGTGCTGAGGAACCTGTTCTCCCAGATGGATTCTGACGTAGAACATAGGCCATCGATCGGCTCCTTTCCTACCTCTAAGTTCCTGATTAGTGTAACCATCTGTTTTAAATCGACGATCTTTAGCTCTTCTATCTTGCTCGTCCTCGTCGAGTTCGCCGCTGATTTCTTCCACGCCAAAACTAGAATTCGCAAATAGTCGATTGATTTCTTCGTAAAGGATATTTGAGCCGTGTTCATTAGATACGGGCTGGACGCCTATGCTGATAAACTGCACGTTGCGAGATATGACTGGAACTAACGATATCGCTCCTACAACAGTAACTGAACCTGCTGACGCCTTAAGGGGAACCCAAGAATCTCGAGAATGGTCATCACACAGCTGAGCTTGGAAAAGTAATCTTGAAACACGAGTGGTAAGGCCGATAATTTCATCTTTCCCGCTTTCTCTCACAGAAGCATCTTCTAGTATTCGAATTGCGAAATTGCGCTGGTCTGTGGAATCTCGAAGCGATACGGAGACCTGGCCAGGCCAGGCAAGTAACAAGGCTACAAGGCCACGCTTGAGTTGTTCCCAGTCTTTGGCATGAACACCTCTTTCGGCGTCGATAGCCCTCTGCTTTACTCTTACCGGCATCGATCCAAACAGATCTCTAACAGTTACTCGAGTTCCATGGGGGAAACTTAACAATCTTTGCTCCGGTAATGCAGGAATATGTCGTGCCAAGACCTCAGCGTTACGTATTTTAATTGTGTTGTGAGAATGGTAGTCATGATGATGAGATGTGATTGAGAGCAATGATAAAGCAGCAACGGATGCTATAAAGGTGCCATGTCGACCGTAAGTATCATTGCGACTAGGAAATTTAGAGGTATAATGCAATTTGCCGAGACCTCCAGTGGCCTTAAATTCGCTAGGCGGAATTCCCAAGCCATTGTCCTCAACAGAGCAATTACCTCGAGTATAATCGATAGATATGGTAATTTTCGTAGCCTCAGCATCGAACGAGTTCTTAACTAAGCCATATACAACGCTATTAAGCGATGTTATGGTGGTAGATGATTTGATCTGGGCAATGACATGCTCCGGCAAATGCTGGATGGACATTGCTGAGCAGGAGATATCTCTTCGTCTCTCATTTTCGTCACTCGTATAGTCGTCTCGAGATTTCCATTCTACCGCGTAGGGTATCTATCCATTGGGCTCTAGCAATTCAGCAATAGCTAGGTAAGTAGGTATCAAAGTCGGACGATCCTAGTTTAGGCGAAGGCGTAGGTAGTCTGAGACTATTGGGTCGAATATTGAAGTTAAAGGAGGAAAGATGGCAGACTTTCAGCCACATTATCTTAGGTAAAATGCTTTAAGTGGATAACTGATGACGTAATTTTTAGTGCTCCAGGCTTTACAACGTAGTGGAGAACTCATCAGCCTCAGAAATTGGGGGTGAAAGTAGCCCTGAAGGGATCCATTTTCGGATGGTTGCGAGGTTTGATTGGTCTGTGCTTGGTCGGTAACAGATTTGGTTCAGGTCGAAAGTTCCATTCTCCAGGGTTTAGTTCCAGTTCTACACTAGTGTAGTTCCAGTTCCAGGTCAGGGCCAGGGCCAGGTCCCAGGACTCCAGGTGCATCGCACTCCTACAACTTCCCATCACCGATGATGCTATTTCTTTTCTTTTTAGAGAAAACAACTTCATCGCTACATAGCGTTCGTTAACTAGGCAATTTGAGCACATTAGGCCGCATCAGTTTCCACCTCACCGCTGAGGCCTAACATATCCAAATTAATTATCTTTGAACGTTGCAACTTTCAGGTCTCAAGATTTGATCGTTGAAAAAAAAGGAAAACGGGAAAAAGCGAAATCACCCATTCTGTCCACAAACGGTAGCGCTTAACTAGACTGGATTGGATTGGACTGGACTGGACTGGACTTGGACTCAACTTACCGGATCGTCATCGCATAACTGCCCAACCCCATCTATCCCATCGATGCCATCTATCTAAGCCCTGGAGCACGTACATTTGTGAATGCGGATTAACTCTTCGTCGATTGACCACACTGAGGCCTCGCGCCAATACATCGGATACGAACTTTTTAATCCGAATGTCCACCTCAGTCCCCGCATCTGTCCTTCAAACCTTTTAAACATTGTCGTCGTTCGGTGAAGCTTAACCTTGGAAACCTTTGATCCAACAATAATTTATAGTTTAATCGCCACCACTGCCACTGCCGCTGCCGCCGCCTCCGCCGTTACTACTATCGCTTACAAGTTTACATCCACGCCATCATCATTTATACCACTAATACCATTTATATCCAAGGCCTAGATGGCTATGACTGAGACATCCCCACTTCCTCCTGGTACTGGTAAATATTCTCTCCCGGAATCTCATACTGCCATTTTTATTTTATCATTTGTACTTTAACTCCGTACTCCATACGCCATATATCCCTTCCTTGGCCTTAACCTTGAACCCCGTCCCTGCGTCCATCTCTTTTCGCATTCTTAACTTCCAATCTAGGTGACCAAACCACTTCTCTAACTCGTGCTGCTACGATGGTAGATCGTCAAGAACGTACAGGTCGTAGACGGCCTTTCTCGACATGGGTCAAGAAGCTCGCCAACTTCAAGAGCGGCTCGTCTTCTTCTGCCGCCGCCGAGAGCAGCCGACGTAATAGCCATTCCAAACGCGATACCACCCCTAAAGCCACTAAAAAGCGACCCTCCAAGAACAATAACCCGTATCCGCAATCTGGCCGCATCGGCCTCTCCGTTCAACCCACTCATCAGAGTGACCCGTCTTTCTCGACGTCCCACAGTGCCAGACTTTCGGATCCCTCGATAGCTCGAAGAAGCCACTCCTCGACGGGGACATCCAATGACGATGCCGTACCTCCCACTGCTGGTGGCATGTCAGTGGCACCCACCATGTCCACCGACTACGATGCCGCCCACTCACTCCACGCTCCTTCGCACATGGCATCATCCGTAGCGGGCACCAGTCGCACCGCGTACGGCGGTCTCGATTCCCGAAAAGGAGGAGATAGCACGTTCTCCTCTCCTGCGCCCTCGGTACGGTCCTTGACGACAACGCTCACGACGATCCAATCGCTGGGTCCCAACGGCGCCGTCAACGGTCAAACTCACACCGGCCACTCCTCCAACCAAGCCAACTCGAACTATCAGACCGTCCAATTCACACAACCCTTCCCCACCAACTCCCCCGCATCCGCGATTCCGCCGTATCTGGCACCGCACTCAGGGCCAGGCCATCCCACGACATATAGCACAGCTACAGCCAACAACCTACTCACAGATAACGCATCTATCCTAACTCTTGCATCGTCGAGCAAAAGACGGCGGCGACGATCTATGGATACCGATGCATCTGTACGCGCACTCGCGCCTTCCTCACTCTGGGGTGGTAGTCGCGAGTCACTCCCTCTCAGCGTACTGAGCGCCAACATCGACGGCAGCGGCGGCCTTCACCAGTCCACTTCGCGTATAGCTGCTGGTGAGCGTACGAGCATATACTCCACTACGGCGTTACCTGGCGAGCGGAACAGTCTGTATGCCACTAACACCGGAAACGCTGGGAAGCAAAGCATCGCCGGCGACGCGGCCAGCGTACGCAGCGGTCTCCTAGGTCACGGGCGCGCAGATAGTATTAGCGGCAGTGTGGCTGGCGTGAGTAGCCCTCTCGCGTCACCACGTGAAGCCGCCGAGAAGGGAGCTGTGGCCGAGGAGAAGGACGAAGGGGTGGTTATGAGGAAGGATAAGGAGTAGGAAAGGAAGGACGAATATATACCTGGTTACATGAGGAGAGACAAAGTGTAGATTTTGCTTCAGAAATATGGATCGCCATTAGGTCACCATATTGATCGCCGCTAGGCTAGGGATCATTCTACCACCGTCTCGAGTTCATCACCAGAAGCGTCTGGCGAGTTTATCTTTTTGGAGGTTAGCAGGGTACGAATAATGGTTCAAACGCGACGACACACATCACATTCCACAACAATGGGCTACGGTAATAGGAAGGTGTTTCTGTTTTCCTCTTGCTTTTCCAGTTCAGGGAGGGACCAACAGTACACTCATCACTTGGCTCGACGGCCGTCATTTGGAAGGATCAAGGCATGGAATTGGAGTGGCAAACTAGATACCCGTTTACTGAATTTACTACAAGATTGCGATTTTGGGTTACGCCGGATCTTGCTTCCGAATTTGATCGTGATTGTGATTCTATATCTAATTTCTAGTTGTTGGTCCTAGAAGGAGCTCTATGTATAAAGGTAATGCTGTGTAAAAGTAATTTCTGGGGTTTAAGGAGCGTATACTAAAGTAAGTTCTATGAACAAGAGTCATGAGTTATGAGTATATACAAATCCTCCGATCCGTCAGGCGAAATCTCGCCATATCCTATTGAATCCAACGAAATTTGTACGGTTGAGCTAGATACTCGAGTAGGTATGTAAATGATACACTAATTCCTGCCTGCTTGCTATGTTCGAAATGGCCGTCGCTAGGGACTTAAATATGAAAATAAATGGAGATAGAAAGATTCGAGGGTAAAATGATTGGTAGCGAGATCAGTAAGGTAGGGGATCAAGATCAAGACCCGTAACGGAAAACTTGAAAGAGTCATTCCTGTCATAGTTGTTAGAAGAGCAGCTATTCAGTCGAAAATATAAAGTACGTGCTGCGGAAGAACGTGAGGAGAAACCTGCGAGATAACATGCGGAACAATTCGAGGAATAACCCCGGTAACTCCGCGAAAAATAAATAAGTGAATAGAGGAATATTCCATACCTTGAATAACTTCCTGCCGCATCCAAATCCAGTCTTCCGCGAATACAATCCTCAAAATCGACGTCCGCGTAGATGATACCCTTCTCATCCTCCCACTGCGGTCCGGCAATGACATCGCCGAACGGAGAAATGATGCTGGATCCACCACGAGAGATGAATGTCCTCGCGCCGTTGGCCTTCGAGGGCGCGATTTGCGCTTCCTCGATAACAGCAGAGGATGAAATTTTCTTTTCTCCGTTGGGAAGGACGATTTCGTTTCCGTCTTCGTCGATTACGGAGCTTCTTCTGCCGTTGGAAACGCCGTTCGTCGTTGCTCCGTGCGCGGAAGAATCGCTCGAGGAGCCCTCAGGCACGCACATATTCGAGCTGACGACGAAACAGCGGCCCTCGAGGGCAACGGTGCGCATCACTACATCAATCGAGATCAATATTTTTTCTATACTTAGAAAATGAGAATAAAATATTTACTTACGTCCCAGCCAAGCATCTCGATTGTCTGCAGTAGGCGCAAGAAACAAATTCACGTTCTGCGCGTAAAGGCTCTGTCGTAGAAGCGGCATATAATTCTCCCAGCAGATTGCAGCGGCGAGGTTGATGCGAACGCCACGAATAGTAGTGCTTACTGCTTTAAGAGTTGCCGGCGAGCCTGCCGCCCAGATAAGACGCTCTGAGCCTGTCTGTATTTCGTTAGCTATTTATTCCCCATGTCTGTATTTTCTTTTTGTTAAAAAGCATAAATCCGGGTTAATGTCTGCATTTGGTATGTCACGCAATCCATTTCCCATCCACCTTAGACCTAGCCTACTCATCCGGCTCAGACTCCCGTAATATTTTATTTTCCAGATCCCGAAGCTCCTTTCTGGCCTTTGCGAGTTCGGCGCGCTTTCCCGTCGCACTATATATCATCTTGAGATTTTTCAGAGATATAATCTCATCTCTCGGTGGTATCTTATTCTGTCTAGAGATATCCACGGCCATTGAGAATCCACTTTCGGCTTCAGCAAGGTTGCCTAAACGCAGAGAGATGCTTCCGCCCATCGTTGCCAGAGAGCAAGCTTCTTCAGGGCTTATTGGGAATTTGACGCTCATCCCCTCAGTATCTAAGATAGTCTGGATTGTGCCATGCGCTTCGATGAGGCGATGTTTTGGCGTCGTCTCATCCAGGTTCGCTATCATTAAGCGTACTTGGACGAGAAATGACCGCAACATTGAACTAGGCCAATCGGGGTGAGATGCCAGCCAATTCTGATATTGCTTCATGACTTCCACCATACCTTCCAGCGAGTTTGGCGCGTATCGCCAAGCCCTTCGAGCAAGCTCAACAACGTCGCTGTCTGGGCCGAGATAGGCTACTAGCTCTTGGAACAGGACATGTAGAATATCCTCGACTACTTCGTCAAATCCTTCCTCTAAAGTGACCGCATCTTTCCATATCAGGGTTAACGGGTGTTTTGTGCCAAGAACCAGCGACGCGAGCTCTCCCACATGCATTCGAAACATCCGAAGCAGTAGAGGATGGCCGGGCCAGGTAAACCGTAAAAGATAAAGCAGCATAATTATGAATTCGGGTATCTCGTCCTTCATGGCGTCCTTCAATCGATTCAATGATGAATCTAAGACTTGAAACATTTCCATGGGAGAAGATGTGCGCTCCATATATAAGTGCAAGGATGCAAGTTCATCCCAGGCTCCGATCATGCTTGACCTTGAATTACTGAGAACTGACGGCGCGGAATTTCGTGTAGCGTATCCTTCGGGGGTCAATACCCAGCGGGACTGAGAACCAGTTGCACATGCACCCATATAATCCCTCAAGAGAGTCATGATCTCCTCCAATTTCCGAACATCCGGTGGGGAAGAAAGCGCAATCGGTACCGGCGACGGTGTCCGACAAACAACCACCCCAGACGGCCTCCTTTCATAAACGCCTTCTAGTTTAGATAAGAGGTTTGGCTTGCTTTCCACGTAACGTCGAATTCTCTCGAAGTCGACCGGTCGACCTCTAATAAAGAATACAGACGCCTTTCCGGCAGAATCTCTTTCGGCTTTTTGGCGGAGAAGCTCCACGACTTCATGCTCTTTCAGCTTTTTATCGAATCCCCATGTTTTAATTCTCTTCTTATACATTCCTATCCTATATGTCATGAGAAAGATATTTATAGAGTATAGGGTTATTCAAGCAACTTACGTAGCATGGAATTTATAGTCCCTAGCCATTGTTTGCTCAACCTGCTTAAGTGTCTTATTTTGTTCCAAATAGAGCTTCTTAATAGTATCTTTATGTGCTTCCCATTCTGACGGAATTGCATAGGGTTTTGGCCGATGTTGAAGTTGTAAGTCAGAATATGATACGATAGGTTGTGGTTGCAAATACATCTTGGAGCGCGTTGATTGTGTGTCGCCTCATCCCAAGCGATGAAAGTCACTGACACTGAACGCAGTGTAGCGTAATTCAGCTAGTGTTTTAATAGGGGTTTGCCAGATAGCTAAATAAATATGTAAGGCTATGGGAATAGTCGTATCGGGTCTCGCTATCGTTCAGCTATTGCCCAAATGGTCTGATGCAGCTGCAAATGCGATTGGCCGAACCAGTTAGGATATATGGCGATTGGTCATTCCTTGTTTGGGAAGGATTGCGTAGACACCACCACATGAAGTCCTATGATTGGAAGTGATTATTAGATAGAGAAATTCAAACTTACCGGCTGAACCTTTCTTCTTTTTCCAATGACTCCCAGCTTCGGACAAACGTAGACGGCGGAACAATATAAACTACCGCCAGCCTTCTCCACAAGACCAACGACGATAAAGACTCCCGTATCCCTCGCGATCCGTTCAAGCTCCTCCCTAGTCCCATCACCCCTGCTCACTGATGATCGTCCATCCCTAGCCTCGGTTGCGTCGACCCCCAATTGTCGCTTGACCCACGCTTCGCCGGCTCCAGCCCCATCGCCGACCGTATCTCCCAAATCAATGGCACTCTTAAAATAGCGTAAGAAGTCATTTCGACCCTCGTCGGTTCTAAATCCGATTTTGCAACCAAAATCCAAGCCGCGGGGGTAACCACCAAGATAAGCTTCTGGGAGCAACAAAATATCAGCTTTATTAGCAGCAGCACGGACGGCGACGTCCTGAAGCTGCAAAAGGGTTTCTTTGGTGGTCGCCAGCGTCCCTGGAGATGCCGTAGCAAGCCGGATCTTCGGAGCCGCCATTTTAAATAGCGCAGATTATTCTTTAGTTACCTAGGAGATTCTGCGCAACGAGGTGTAATGAGCACGCTGTAGGATTATATATAAAAAGTTGAAAAAAAAGTTTACGGATAGATATCTTAAATACCTATCCTTTTTTCTTAAGCTGGTATCCGGAAGAGAGTTAGGTAATGGAAACTGCGACTGCTATCTATCCACTGATCGTGCTTTCCCCTCACTCAGCTGAAGCACGCAATGTTGGTACGTACCCTTATTATGTGGGTGTATATCCCGTGATCTGGGGTACATTAGTTCAGATTTAAGCGGATCCGGGTACCTTTCAATTGTTCCTTGGAAGGAACAATGGGTGGATACCGTAGGTACATACAGTATGTATCAACTGTGAAGGAAGGTGCAACCACTAAAAGTATCATCGAGCAAGTCGTCGCTCATTCACTTATACCGCCATGGCAGAACTACGTACTTCCCTTGCCCGCCGCGCAGAATCAGTAAGAGATTTTTTTTATTACTTAAACCCCACCGACGTCTTGTAACCAGACTTCTTTCTTCCTTCTCACATCATCAACCACATACTTCTTTTCCGTCTCTGATTAACACAGTTCGTTAACACCATTTAACTTACTCGTTGATTTAGACCGCACTAGTTTTTATCAACAACAATTTTTCTTCCTTCTTATTTTTTTTTATCTCTTTACCCTTCATCACGACTTGATCTAGTGAACGACTCGTCAACATCTCATCACTTCGATCAACGTCCCTCTACATACACAGTCTTTCTCAACGATACAGTACTTCTAGTACGATACTTCTATCATACCATAATTTATCGGTTCGAGATCGATCTTCCATTCTATCATAATTACCTTACCTTGACTTGAACTCGGGTGAGCCCCAGCAATCTCGTCACACTATTTTTTCTTCTATCCTCTACATACACTACCATAGTACTTAGACCATACTACGTGAATATTATCACGTCGTCCTCGTCTTCCCTTCAAAGTACTACTAACTTACTTCCTTTATTATTCCATCACTTTTTTATTACTTCCCCAAAGGTAATTTTTCTTCCATCGTCCACACACAATTACTCCATTTCTTACAACACTCTAGTAACCAGACCACGCTTCGTGAAATATATCACGTCGCCTTCTCCATTCCTCCGACCTACTTATTTCATCATCTTCATCAAGGTATTTTCCCCTACATTACCCTCGCGCAATATCTCGAATATTAACGATACCTTAGTGCGCGAACCACCGCCCTCTCTACTACGCGACGTCGACTTATCAGAGTCATATCGATCACGTCAACCTTCGCAGGTAATTATACCTGCATCGTATTGATTATATTCCTCCATCACTCACGATTCTCTAGTACTTGAACATTACTACGTCGAACCCATCCACGTCGACTTCGCCAAGTCGACTTCATCATATTTTATTCGTCAAGGTATTTCTTCCTATATCGTCATTATCGTAGCAATTTCATTAACAATGTTAACACAAGTTTCTTAGTACCCGTACTTACGTACATTTATCCATCTACGTCTACCACCATGTGTACTCACAAGGTTACCGACCCCAGGTAATTTCCTCTCGTCGCCTTCGTCCTAACCCAACATATATTAACCTCGTGCATAGCATGGAGCTCGAGAAGGCTCAGGGCGTAAGCCCCTACATCGTTATCAACACGGTCCCCATCAAGGCCACCGCCACCGGCGTGTTCCCTCCCGAGCTCTGGCTTGAGGTGGGCAAGAACCTGGAGGAGAAGGACGACCGCGATTCGTTGCTCGTCCTGATGCGCTGCAACTCCAAGTTCAACAGTATGTTGCGGCCTGAACTGTACAAACGCTTCATCACCAACAACAAGGAGCTTACGAAGCCTCGATCCCTTACCGGCTTCATGTATTCCGTGGTCGCTGCACCTTGGGTTGCCCAATTCACCAAGGTCCTCAAGGTCCGGACGATCCTCCCCCCCGACGCCCGCTTCACGGAAGACGGTACTATCATTCCGTTGTTCAGGCGCAGCATCAACGACCTCCCAACCACGGACCCCCTCCAAATTCATGGCATCGTCTCTGCGCTCCTCGTGGAGCTATTGCCAACCCTCCTGCCCAAGCTGGAGAAGTTAGACTGCCCATGGGGGAACAACGGATCCGGGGTGATGGCCCCTCGTACTTGGTCCTACCTCCGTACCTGGGTGGAGCAAGATGACGCCAACCGACTGACCTCTCTGAAGGAGCTCACCATTACCAAGAACGCCACAGACCACTGTTTTGAGCTCTTCCACGTCGCAGAACAGGTGGCGGTGGCAGCCCCCAACGTCAAGAAGCTCGACGTCAACATCTACAACTTGGGCAATCGCCCTTTCGAGAACAAGATGGTTAAGCCCTTCACGGAAGTCGACAGTGTTGTCGCTTTCGCAGAAAAACTCCGGGACTTGCATATCAAGACAGACGACTATTCAGAGTTTGGCGAGGCGTTTTTCTTCCTATCCCGCTGTCGCAACGTCCAGAGCGTTCTGCTCTGTCTCCAAAGACCCGTTTACCCGCATATCGGGCAACCAGAGATCGACCAGTTGGATCGTAACGACATGTGCTGGGAACTGGCGCCGCGTTGCCTTCAGCAAGCCAACCCAGCCAGCCTCGTTCCGGCCCCTGCCAACCCAGACCGACCTCCTTGGGGAGGACTTTTCACTCTCCGTCATCACCAGAATCTGAAGCATGTGACCGTTAGTCAGAACACGGTGATGTTCTCTGCCATCATGCGCTTAGAGAGAGACATCCTCAACGACAAGCTGGTCGGATTCCTGCCCGAATCCATGGAAACATTATGCTTGGTCGGCGTAACCACCATCCTCGTGCCGTCGCTCAGGAAGTTTGCCCAGCATATGGCGCAAGGATGGTACCCTAACCTCAAGAAGATCGAGCTTGAGCAGATCTGGAGCACATCAGCCAATGGCTACTTAGTCAAACGTCGGTTTGTGCTGAAGGATTCACAATCCATCGTCAACTTGTTCAGCAACCAGTAGCAGCACCACCGAGCCTGGACATTGATGTCTGCTCTGTAGTGGAGACATCACTCCCTACAATTGGTCGAGGTCCAGTGAGATGATTGCGTGAGAACTAGAGGAAACATTTTGCTATCGCATCCGGAAACCAACAGAGAACATCACTAGCTTATTCGGTTATCACTACCACGGCCGTCCATACGGTATGGATGCCCAATTGAGTCCGCATGCCTACTAAACAAGTGGGGATAGATCGGACAGAACCAGGCAAGGGGAAATGGGGAAAGGGAAAAAGAAAGAGTTAGATACTAGCATTACTCAGGCATTTTAGCTATCATTTGCTTAATTGAATTTGCTCTTGCTTTAAATTCCGTGTTCCTGGACCGCAGTGACATGGCCGTGAACATACTAGATATTAATTCCATTCAAGTGAAATGATACTTTACTATAGGTACCATATAAGAAGTCTATAGCAGAGCGTGGACAAGTAAAGAAGGTTCTCGGATTAACTCACGTCTGAACAGATACCTATAACATCTAGATTCTACCTTACACACAGCAAGAGTTAGTTGCGTCTCCTCTCGATAAACGATATGCAAGTTCAACTCACGAATAGTATAGCAGTCATTCTGCGTATTGACAATTAGTTCATTTGGGTACATGGGTTCAATCACAGCAACAGAGCTAAGAAAAGAACGAGAGTTAAGTAGATGAACGAAGCTCTATTTATTAGTTTCCTTGATGAAAGTGAGAAGACCAACTCCACTGCCTGATGCTTCAATGCCATCTACTCAGGGGTGGGTATCTCTGAAACAGGTATTAGTAGTCCTGTGAGGACCGTGAATCATTTATACATCGTAAAAGAACCGCATGCAATCTCAAAGTCGTCGCATCGTCAAGTGAAAAGAATCCTTCTCATCGTGAACCATCCATGCACGAGCTGACCAATAGCATTATGTGACGTGATCGTCTTACCCCTCGACATTAAATGCACTGTCTCCCGCGAACCGAAACTCCGCCTAACCTAATCAATGACTCTTCAAGCTGCCTACAGCATCAAAGCAGCCAATCCGGCGGCAGCGATGAAGCCAGCTGGCGCAGCAGTGCGCTGGGCGGCAGGGTTAGATGTGGACGAGTGGGACTCGCTACTTGAGCCGGTACGAGATTCGTTGCTGCCGGTCTCCGAGGCCTCGGTGCTTGCGGCCTCTGTGCTACCAACAGTAGAGGTAGTCGCCAAAGTTGAGCCGTTCGTGGTGATTGTCGACTCAATCACACTTGCTGTGCCAGATCCAGACTCAGATCCGGAACCAGCTGTACCTGAAGAGGAAGCTTCAGTTCCAGCTGAGAAGATGGTGCTGGTGACAGTGGACTCGACAGCGCTACCACTAGTGGTGAAGGAAGTCTCGAAAGTCGCAGTCGAGATAGGAATAGATCCGGTAGCAGTGGCACCATCTAACTCGATCGTTAGGATATATCATGAAATAAACGCATAGCCATAGTTGTCACTGGCAAGAAACCAAGGGACTTACTGCTGTTTGATTCTTGGGTACCCTTTAGTTTTGTTAGTAAAAGCGCAAGTAGCAGCAGGATTAAGGTGGTCTTACAACTCCGGGGTTGTTGGTGGGAGAAGCGGTCGCCACAAGAGTGGTGGAGGCGGTGGGGTTAGTTCCGGTCTGGAGATCACAAGTTAGCTATTATCAACACTGATACCGGGAGTCTTCGGTAACTTACAGCAGTGGGAATACCAGATACGTCAACACCGATACCTGACAAAGAATTAATATCCAACTATGGCTTCTAGATCTGACACTGATGTGACGAGATACGTACTAGCACAGTATTGACTGCCGTACTGGATAACCTGCTGTGCGACGGATTGGTCCTGGCACGACTCCGTAGCGCAGTCTCTAACTCCGTATATGAAGTTTGGCTTGGTGCAGAGGCACGAGGGTGCGACGTCGGTGCAACCGAGTTCAGAGGCCTGGTTCAACATGTTGTTGACGCAGGTTTTCTACCAAGGAGTTAGGACTACCTGTCTACGGCTGATAAACATGAAAATCACTTACACCGCAGTCGGGGAACCCCGAAGGATAAGTAATTTCCTGGGCCGCGGCCATCACGGCGCCAACGCCGACAAGGATCATAGAAGTCTTCATCTTGGACGAGGCCAAATGTACAATGTCGAAATACTGAGATTGGTCGATTGCCTACCAAGAACGGTAAGAATTAATGGTATCAAAAGAAGATCGTAAAAACGGATGCTCAAAAAGCGTGCAAAATTCTGAATATGTGTGGGATGAGGGCGTGTTTACAGCTGTGATGCTTGTGGAAGATGAATGTGTTCTCGAATTTTTGATGTGGGAAAATGTTGTGGAAGATGAGAAGAACGAGATTTCGAGATCTGGGAGGAAGAGGGAAGAGAGAATAAGGAATTAGGGAATAAGAGAGGGGCAAGTTTTTAGTTATCGGTGGACAGAAACACAATGAGGCAGGCGTTCTTGTTAATAAGAAGCAGGTGCGATGGTCATCTAACTTTGGAGGAAAGCGTACCTGAATTACCGTGTGAGGAGGTAATTTCCTTCGGCTGTGCAAGTGTTTGTGTGATGTAAGACACGAAACGAAGAAGCAGAGGGGAAACAATTTCCGCGTGGAGGAGTAACGGGCTTGGGATGAGGTAGGGTCTCACACTAATAAATCCGATATCGAGGTAGGCAATGAAAAGGTGTAAGGTGTAAGGTGAAGATTATAGGTTGGAGGCTTTGACTATGAGATATGCGAGGATATAATAGCTAACAGCTTGAACTCACCAATTGATACAGAAAGATAGCTCAAGATTGTTATTGATAAGCGAGGCGTTTGTCGCTGTTAGCTCAAGAGTTGCGAGAGTTGAGATGAAAGTCGAGGTTAGATTGAAGGACGAAAATTGAAGGTCGAAGGGAAAGGATTAGTTGTCTTAATATTTGTCACTCGCAGTTGCCCAGGTGCCTTCTAAAGCGACAGCCAATAACATGGATTATCTGTGAATAAAACAAACATCCATGGGACGGAAA
Organism: Annulohypoxylon nitens; assembly: GCA_022496965.1. Classification (NCBI taxonomy): domain Eukaryota; kingdom Fungi; phylum Ascomycota; class Sordariomycetes; order Xylariales; family Hypoxylaceae; genus Annulohypoxylon; species Annulohypoxylon nitens. The sequence continues at coordinate 3,716,860 of MU386621.1, read as the reverse complement.
TCGGCTTCCAAGACGACTAAATATACTTGGAAAGAGGTCAACCTTGCCCAATTTGACTTGTACTTGCCTTCTCATCCAAAGTACATACATGATGCTTTATGTAATATGATTGCTATAGTTTCGTCATGTAACGCCCAGTGCTAGCATCGTGCAACCTAGCAATTACCTGCATTAGAATCCATGGATGGCACCTGCGTTGTCCACGGTGTGCGTAGCTCGGTAGTGGTTGGATTGTACCCTTGTAGGTCCTCTATACGCATCATCCATGATGGATGCCTCTCAGTTGACCTTGATACTATCGCTTGCCAGACACGTAGTAAGCAGTCGGCTCCTTGGTTATTGATTTCTTGTATGTGCGCTATACCAACTTCATACCGCTCTAGGCTAGATACCAGCTCCCCAACCCCCTCGCCGATCCTCGACTATTCGGTAGTCAATAAAACGATTAGCCCTAAGCCTTAGTAGTAATTAAAGGTTGAACATCAACGATGTGTGATAGGTACCTCAGTGTCGGGTCATCCATGATACCTGCATGTGGTAGTCTTGATTCAGATCGCCCGCAAGATAATTTAGCATACTTGGCATATTGACAGCCTAGAATAACGGGCTACATCATAGAGTAGGGCATCAACTATTCAGCTGCCTTGATCGCGAGAATATCGCTAAACTACCAGTGAGAGGACAGGGCTAGACAAGGCAAGGCGAATTACGGGCTATATCCTAGTGGCAACGATAGTTAGCTGTTGATGTTTAAGCTGTGTTCAAGCTTTTTCGAAGCTGTGCTGGCCGAATGAGGGAACGCTAGCACCGGTAGGTAGCTATAGTTCGCGCGTAGAAATATTGGATGTTAGTGTGAGCCCCGGGGAGCCATACTAACCAAGAAAAGTAGGAGAATACATGATCATGATCGCGAGCATGATGCTGCTAATTGTATGATGCGATACTGAATAACAACTCTGACACTGACGATCAAGAAAAAAAGATATTGTATCCACTTGCATGTACAATTATATCATCACCAAGAAAAATTACTTAGGATTGCGCGTGCCGTTGACAGTGACCAACCGCCCTATTGGCAGCAAACTTGAGCATTTCGCACGTGGTTCCTGTTGTCCACATGGGTAGCATTACCAAAAACTAGGCCACAGAAGTTGTTTAGGTAACTTGAGCTTGTCGCTTGATGGCTTGACAAGTGACTTGACAAGCGAAGTGGATCTTGATGTTGCTGTCATTAATTCGATGACATGTCCTGGATTATGGACCTCCATGATGTTATCAACTTCAACTTGTTGAAACAAAGCAAGAAAATCCCGGGATTTTGGAAAGAGAAAAAACTTGGTAAACTGATCTCAGCTCTGCGAAACCTTCTGCAAGGGTTAAAGACTAGAAGTAATTACTGCATATGGACAACTGGACATGCCAATCCGCTGATCTGATTGGCTGATAAAATCTAGGCCGATGTAACCTGCATGGAGATTACCTGCTATGAGTGCCGCTAGCAGTAGAACCCGCGTGGCCCTAGCTAATCCTAGAACCTCCAGGGCTAAGTAACATCGCTAGAAGCAGTTTAAGGCCTGTAAATAGTAGTTTTCTAGCGTAGCTGGAGGTCTTAGAAAGATGGATTCTTTCGCCGAAGCGCAATTTGTTGTCTTTGATAAATGTTCGTAGTTTGAATGTCGCATGGGGATTTGTAATTACCTAGGTTATCACGTAGCCCAGGTATAAATTGTGAGAATAAGTACCTGGGACTGCTAGGATGTTCGATATATGTAAGAGAGAAGGAAGAATTCTATCCCAAAAAATGCAAGGAACAGTTGGGGGAAGAGTTGGAGTTGCCTCTGTTTACCACTGATGTCATAATCTGAAGAGCCAATCGCAATAAGATCTCCGGTACCTGGTCCATGCTTTCGATCTTGCCCCGCATGAGCTGTTCACTTTCAATGTTCTCCACTCCACCTTTAGAAAAAAATATCTTGAAGCGTTCCTGGTCCAACATCAAGCCAACAAATCAACCACTTTTTTTTTTTCAAGCGAGGTTGTTTCCAAGTTTCTTGTGCTGTACGCAAGTAGCCCCCACCGCCACTCGTAGTCCTGCCGTTCGTATTTCGCAATTCACGATGTTTACAAATTTAACCAGATCGACTTTGTCCACCGAAGGAAGTCCTAACAACTAAGGCATATGTATACCTTGCGTAGTCCGGGGGAAAAGCAAATCTGAACAGGCGGGGAGAGAATGCCTCTAGGGATTCTAAGATACCTCATGACTAAAATTCTGCCTTGACGGTTAATTGTCTTGGCCTGTTCCGGTGTTGTGGTTTGATGCTATCCCGATTTGTGGTACTCCAACCACCCACGATTAGCCTTGGAGGTTGCCAGGTTGCCAGGTCGCTCGTTAACCCAGGAACGGCTTCCGCCATAGTCTATCGTCCTGGTCTATCAGTCTATAAGGTGAGTGGATCACCGGTACTTGCAGATGAGCCTACACCGAGCTTCTCACCGTCTTGTCTCAATATTCGATACTCAATCCCGAACGCGCGGGGTCGGACAGATATTGAATTTATCAAGGGCAAGGCGGCGGCTTTCTGGCGCTATACATGTTATACCTATTAGTAGCTGTCCCTATCGAATATAGGTAAAGGCCTATGTAAAATTTCGGCTTCCGGCAAACCTATCACCATGAACATGTGCTGACCTGCCGACCTATGTAACTATCACGTCAAATCTTCCATCTAAAAAGCAAAGGGGCAGACAAATCTTTGCCAGCAAAAAATCTCCTCGGCAAGTGAAACATCTTGAAATTTGCATCACCATTTTGTGCGACTATTGACGGCAATAACTGAATCCTTCTCCCTCGCTGCTTACCAGCCACCTCAAGCCTATTTACCTACCTAGGGAGGTAGTTTAGGCAAGCTACTGTATGTTCCACTATAGAAAGATGATACCTTTCCCGGGGCAACGATTCGCAAACTCTAGCCCGTCTCATTACGTAGACGGCAGGTACACTAGCACCCTTATTGAAATCCTACGTACGCCTAAGTATATCATTGGCTCTACCGTCATCGAGCAGTGGCAACATCTTCTATCTTATTCCGCCCTCTATGTTTCACCGAAACTCGCCTACGGTGTGATTTGAAGGATGAGGGCTCCCCTAGGTGCCAATTCTACTTCGGACGGAACGATCACGAGCGTGGCTGGAAACAGCAAGGTGAATTGTGTACGACGAGCCGGCCTTTTCTTCTGTGATGTTTCGCCGGTCTTGTAGGACGCCCGTCTACCTAGACGGGTTAGATATTGAACTGGAATTTTGCAATCTCATCGGAAATCCGGCGGAAACTTGTGACTGATCGAATTGAAAAAGAGTATTGTTTTTTTTTTTGTTTGAAACAGGGTATCATCCGAGTGGCTTAAGGTTACTGTCGTGGCGTCAACAACGAAAAGAAAAAAAAGTTGTAAACCTAACACAAGCTGCTATTGAAAGGGATGGCGATAAGTACAACAATGTCACAATCAAAACGTAGGTATTATAAAACTACCTACTCAAGTAAGTAGGTATCTATACCCGATTGATTTCATTTACTGCCTGGGCAGTCTTCTCACTGAAGATATCTGGGATCCGGGTGGCTTGCTTACAATCTTGGAAACATCGGAAGGAGGCCGGACTTTTAAACACCAAAACTCCAGGACCCTACAAGACTGGACATTCGGATGGGCGTCATAATATATGTAATTACCTAGACATGTAAGACAACCTACCTAGTCGCTCTACTGTATTTGCAGTGATCAAGATAGTCATTATCATATTTTTTTTATTGATTTAGCCCCATCAGAAAGGGGACATCCATGAGCCACCATTATATGCGCATTAGGCGCCTCATGATTACGCGACGGTACCGCGTTAGAAAACGTCAAGTATCATACAAAAGCTCATACCAAACTTATGCGTAGGAGCTGATCAAATGCCATATGAACCCCGTCATTATACAATCATGCCGATGCGTAGCGTTTCCTGTCTTGCTCCCCCGCGAGGCCCAAGCAATGCACCAGGCAGGTTGAGTCTGAAGCAACCGAGCTTCCCATTATGTCCGTCATTAGCCACGTCTCATCATCACTTCATCTCTCGAGCTCTTTTAACCGCTGCACATAACGCAGGCTTCCGGGTTCTCGATGCTGCCTGTATAATCGTTAGCATACGAAATATTATGAAAGTGTTCGCATTGACTTACAAGCTAGGACGGCATCAGCGTAGATGTCATACTCGCGCTCTTTGCTCTTGTCCTCCGTGTCTTCATCCTGGTTGGTCTTTTGACCATCGAGAGCTGGCTCAGGAAGTTCTTCTTCCTTGACCTTCTCCGATGGCTCGGTGGCCAGGGCTTTAGGACTCTCACCTTCCTCAACATCCGCCTTAAAAGGCACGGCCTTGTTCGGCGAAGCAGCTAGCCGAGTTACCGAAACGGGGGGAGGAGTAGTACTAGGAGTCGGGATCCCGTTAGGACCTGACGCAGCGAGACTGTTGCTCGAGTCCTCCCGCTTAGCATACACGGGTCTAGCCAAGCTTGTAGAAGCAGAAGAGTTGTAGTTTCCAGGAGGTGCGCGCTTCTTCAAACCACCGGCCTTTGCTGCGTTCGAATCCGCGACCTTGAGAGCTTCTTGGTCCACGGTAAACTGGATGGGAGCGGCGGCAGCTTGGGTACGGAGATAGTACATGCCAGTCTTCAGACCAAGCTTCCAACCAGTAAAATGCATGCTGGTAATCTTGCCCATAGTAGGCTCTCTCATGTGGATGTTGAGAGACTGAGACTGATCAATGAAAGCGCCACGATCAGCGGCCATTTGGACAACGGTTCGCTGAGAAATTTCCCAGACGGTCTTGTAGAGAGACTTGATATCAGCGGGAATGTTGGGGATGTTCTGAATAGAGCCACCCTCAGCAATGATACGGTTCTTCATGCCATCGGACCAGAGACCCATGTCAACAAGGTCCTTCAGCAGCCAGGGGTTCACAACTTGGAACTCGCCAGCAAGGACACGACGAGAGTAGATGTTCGAGGTGTAAGGCTCGAAGCACTCGTTGTTACCCAGAATCTGGGAGGTGCTAGCCGTGGGCATAGGTGCCACCAACAAACTGTTGCGTATACCCGTCTGCTTAATCTTCTCCTTGAGACTAGTCCAGTCCCAAAGATCTGAGGGGGTTACGTTCCACATGTCATACTGAAGGATACCCTGAGAGACAGGGGAGCCCTCATAGGTGGAGTAAGGACCTTCGACTTTAGCGATATCCGAAGATGCGGTCAGGGCAGCGTGGTAGATCGTCTCAAAGATCTGCTTGTTCAATTGTCTGGCCTCTGGGGATTCGAAAGGCATACGTAGCGCCAAGAATGTATCGGCCAGGCCCTGAACACCAAGACCAATTGGTCGGTGTCGCATGTTACTGTTGCGGGCTTCGGGAACGGGATAGAAGTTGACATCGATGATTCTGTTCAGGTTGTGAACGACCACTTGAACAACCTCATGGAGCTTCTGGAAGTCATAGTTGCCCTCGTTATAGTCAACGAATGACGGCAGTGCCAGAGATGCCAAGTTGCAGACAGCCACTTCATCAGGAGCCGAGTATTCAACAATCTCAGTGCACAAGTTGGAACTGCGAATAGTTCCGAGGTTCTTCTGGTTGCTCTTACGGTTGCAGTGATCCTTGTAAAGCATAAAGGGGTTACCAGTCTCGGTCTGGGCCTCGAGGATAGCATACCACAGCTTCTGAGCCTTAATCTTCTCCCGGCCGCGACCCTCCGCCTCGTACTTCTCGTACAGGGCCTCAAACTCATCTCCGTAAACATCGGCTAGGCCGGGACACTCATTAGGGCACATAAGAGTCCACTCGCCGTTCTTCTCAACACGCTTCATGAAGAGATCGGGAATCCAGAGGGCCAAGAAGAGATCACGAGCACGGACCTCTTCCTTGCCGTGGTTCTTGCGAAGATCAAGGAACTCGAAGACATCAGAGTGCCAAGGTTCAAGGTAGATGGCAAAAGCACCAGGCCTCTTGTTGCCACCCTGGTCGACGTATCTAGCAGTGTTATTGAAGACACGAAGCATGGGTACAATTCCGTTCGAGGTACCGTTGGTGCCGGCAATGTATGAACCAGTGGCACGGATGCGGTGGATGTTGAGACCGATGCCACCGGCCATCTTGGAGATCATAGCACAAGTCTTGAGAGTGTCGTAGATACCCTCAATACTGTCATCCTTCATGTCGACAAGGAAGCAGGATGATAGCTGCGCCTGGGGCGTTCCAGCATTGAAAAGTGTAGGAGAAGCATGGGTGAAATATTTGCTTGACATCAAGTTGTAGGTTTGGATAACCTTCTCTACGTCGTCACCCCAGATACCAACAGCCACACGCATGATCATGTGTTGCGGTCGCTCTACAATCTTCTCATTGAGCTTGAGTAGGTATGATCGCTCCAATGTCTTGAAGCCAAAGTATTGGTAGTTGAAGTCTCTGTCGTAGACGATGGCAGAGTCGAAGTCCTCCTTGTGTCTCATGACACACTCGTATGTCTCCTGAGAGATCATAGGAGAGGGTCTCTTGTTCTTGGGGTTGACATAGTGATAGAGGTCACTGATGACAGAAGACCATTGCTTCTTGGTCTGCTTGTGTAGGTTGGATACTGCGATACGTGCAGCAAGGATAGCGTAGTCTGGGTGGGTGACAGTCATGTATGCGGCGGTCTCAGCAGCCTATACGACAGTTAGTCAGAAAGGAATCGAGTCTAATAGTCCAATTGAGTTTCTGAACTTACGAGATCGTCGAGTTGAACTGTGGTAACACCTCCATAGACACCAGAGATAACCTTCTGGGTAATGGCAACAGGGTCTACATGGTCTGTGTCTAGACCGTAACATAGTCTAGAGACACGAGCAGTGATTTTGTCGAATTGAACACGCTCTTGGCGTCCATCTGTGCAAATATAAGTGGATGTTTCAAGTGAGAGGGGATTGAGGGGATTAAAGGATACATACCACGCTTCTTAACATACATCGTGAAGGTTGGGGCACAAAAGACCCAAGAGGCGGTAAAGAAAAGTGAGGTAGAAGTTTAGGCGAAATCAAACAAGGTTGAGTTGATTAGAAGAATTAATGTAAAGCCACAATTGTCTGTATGCAAGTAACATGCAGATCTAATGTATGATGCGATGTGGTGGCCCGTTCCCAATGCCAATGTTGAGATCGTGGTTGATGAACGGAAGATGTTTAGGAGGAAGAGACTTGAGCACGGTGGATTCTTATGTAGAAACGCGTTCCTGCTAAATCGATAATTAGTGGCGCGTCTCTTAGCCAACTTAGCGCGTAAAGAAAAAACACAGACTGCCAGAAACGGGTCACGGATCCCTCTCGGAACAATTAAACTTCGATGCTCACCAACGAGTGGACCTTCCCGGACTGTCGCCAGCTGAATTCACTTGAAATTAATAATCAGCAAGCGTCGTAGCCTGCAGGTGTTAATGGAAATGCCCTTGCTAAACCGTAGCTGCCTGTGCTACAAAACCACTTAACGCGCCAAGGGGAGACGCGGAGTGGCGGGGTCTTGTCTCAAACGAGGCCGATGGCGGAGATCCGAAACTGATTGCTCGATGATGATTTTGATTTCATTGTTATAAATACCACAACATAAAAGTTTTTTCTGCACAGTATAGAAATTAAGAGCTATCACAATTGGGTTGTGTGTTTGAATATCTTGTCGAATATTTCTTCAGAAATATTTCAGCTTAAGTGGTTGCATGTGAATGTGTTTGCCCATTTAAACCCCTGCTCATGCATTTGCCCCGCACAAAATGAAGTTCTTGTTAACCCTGATAAGTACCTAGTACCTACTTATGCATCTATATACTTGAGAATTAAGAATACAATTGAAATTCACATTCAAGAGTCCCTAATCACGATTTACTCGGGATCAAATCATAGAATAGAGATTAAAATACCTCAATCGGCTGAAATATTTGCATCCTCGAAATTACATCGCTGTGACAATCAATATGACTTGTCGCGTCTGTGTGACATGGATACCCGAGCCCCTGTCAGCTACAACCCCACGAAAGCACGTGCCAGAAAGGCTAAACTTAATTGACAACCTGGAAATATTTCGGTACATCTCAGATGTACTTTTGACAATCTCATCAACCCTATCCTTTCAGAACATGGGAGGATGACTCTTAAAGGTGACTCATGATTCCATATTCATATGATGGGCATTGGTGGATTAGATTCATCAAGGTTAACTGTATATTGAAAATTTCTTATAAATATCGCGGTAGAATAAGGTCTCGTTGAGATACAGAACTTTTGATGCTTATACGGGACTCACTTATCGTCCAGCTTACACGCTATAGCGTGAAGAGTTCACCAACTATAAAGCAATTTGAAAGAGTTTTCTCTTCAATATCTAGGATGGCTACCGATACACCGACATCTATCCCGGAGTATAAGCCGAGGTATATCGATGTAAGTCATGATGCTAGTGGATTTGATACTCGAGCTCTCATCTGAAATATAAATTTTATAGCCACTCTCTCCTTTCTCCTTGCTACATCTCATCCTAAACATTATCTCAACTTCCATCTCGATTTATTTGCTAATCCTATAAGTCAGATCGGGATCAACCTTGCAGACCCAATATTCAGGGGTCAATATCATGGCACCCAACGACACCCCGATGACTTAAGCGCTGTCGTCTCGAGAGCTCGTGAAGTCGGCTGTCATAAACTCATCATAACCGGGTCCGATTTCACAAGTTCCCGACATGCTCTCGAGATAGCCCAAGAATACCGTTAGTATTCTAGACTATTGGCCCTTGTATGGCATGGGAGTAAGCTAACTCAGCCAAAGCCGGCACTGTATACACAACAGCCGGTATCCACCCCTGCTCCAGCGCCATATTCAGCACAACCCACTCGCACATCGACACCAACGGCCACACAATGCCCTGCGACGCGGACCCCTCGCAGCCCATCTCCGAAGACCACGAGCCCGACATAACCCGCACCTCATCCATTATCGCCGAGCTGCGGGATCTCATCGACTCAGCGCGAAGCAGCAGTACGGAACCTAGCCCGCTCGTCGCTTTTGGCGAGATCGGGCTAGATTACGATCGTCTGCATTACTGCTCCCGCAAGAACCAATTACACTCCTTCGCCGCGCAGCTAGACCTAGCGGCATCACTCCAACCCCAGCTACCGTTATTTCTGCATTCGCGCGCGGCACATGCTGATTTCGTGCAACTCCTCAAAGACAAGTTCGGGACGAAGCTCGAGAGGCTTGAGCGCGGGGCCGTGGTCCACAGTTTTACGGGGACAGCGGAGGAAATGCGGGAGTTGATGGATTTGGGGTTGTATATCGGGACGAACGGGTGCAGTTTCAAGACAGCGGAGAATTGTGCTGTGGTCAAGGAGATACACCTTGATCGATTGATGCTGGAGACGGATGGTCCGTGGTGCGAGGTTAGGCCTAGTCATGAGGGGTGGAAATATTTGATAGAGCCCTCGAAGCCGGTGGAGACGACGGGGACGGATGCGGGAGCAAACGCGAAGGACACGGGGGTCGTTGTTAATGGCCAACCGTCCGAACCAGGGAAACAACCTCCCAAACCTAAGCAGCAGCCTAAGAAACAGCCGAAAAAGAAGGAGCCGGAGGTACCGGAGCGCTGGAAGGTCGTCAAGAAAGAGAAGTGGGTCGAAGGGGCAATGATCAAGGGCCGCAACGAGCCGTGCATGATCGAGCGGGTGGGGAAGATCGTGGCGGGCATCAAGGGCGTTACTGTAGAAGAGGTTTGCGAAGCAGCGTGGCGAAATACGACGAAGGTGTTTCCCGTAGACGGATAGATATTAGACATAAGATACCTAAATAAGAGCATAGCGTAACGAGAAACAGTAGACCGGTTCTTGAAACCACTGTCATTTCTTTTGTGTGAATTTTGAGAACGAACAATTGTTTGGGGTATAAACACCTATCCGACCATGGCACCTTTTCCGTGAGAAAACGCCGAACACCATGCATACTGACTTGATAACTTTGACCATGGTAACACACTCCTGAAGAGCATACATCAGACAATAGTTCAGACGCCCGATCCTCTGAAGCCTCTTATCCTCCCGTCTCGTACCGCACCGATCGTGACTCCTTCCTCGCCTGTCAGCCAACCAGGCATCTTCCCGCCATCCACGATCCCTGCTTCGACCAATTGTCGTACGCCAGCAAAGACATGTGAGCCGTGAAGCGATATCCTGACCTGAGGGGTCCAGCCTCGATCCCCTTCTTTGTTTCTCTCCTTCCCACCACCATCTGCATCCTCCAAGTCTTGCGAAATACTCATATCAAGCATGCTCTGCCGACCTTTAGACTTGCGTCTCGACGCCACTGCCGAATCATCCTCGTCTTCGTCTTCATCGTCACTAGCGATATCAGCCGGAAACGGATCCTGAATCAGGACATCCAATCTTTCCACTCCCTTGCCATCATCAACCCTCGCCGCGTTCCCAAATCTGGCCTGCGCAGCAACCCTCGCGCGTTTAAATTGACTTTCATCCTCCTCTTCACCCAAATCACGTACCACCTTCCTCCTCTTCGCCGCCCTGTCCCCATCCCCCTCGGCATCAAAACTCGACGCATCGGAAAGCGGTGGCGTAGGCAGCAAAGTCTGAAGCGGACTATCAGCCTTGATATCTGCTGTCGCAGTACCCGCGTATACGCCCCAACCGCCAGCAGCTGCGTTTGTGCGACCCGCACCCTTGTGTGCGAGCATTGCGTTTAGATTCTTGGTTGAGAGGTTCGTGGACTTCAGCGCGTACCGCTCACGCGGGCGCGATAGGGCCTTCGGTATACCCTCGACGATAAGAGCACGAAGGCTCTTCGCCTCACCGGCGGCACTAGCGGCGGCGCTGGAGCCGGAAGCAGTCTTTGTGATGTAAATATGAGGCGAGGCATCCGGAAAAGCGACGTATATAGTGCGCGAGGCGTCGAAGCTGGTCGTGGCGTTGGAAGTGCCGGGACCGGTGGAATTGTTGGGTCGGCCTCGGTGACGTGTGGATACGGCTAGGTCTGTGTTGTATGGGGAGTCGATGACGAAGATACGAAGGAGTAGGAGCGGCATGCCTTTAGGGCGGTCGAAGTTATAGTGTGCTTTTACGTCGGGGAGTACCTCGCCTTGCAGGTTCTGCAGGAAGGTTGAGGGGTGGAAGCGAGGGACAGTGAGGGACTCCTTGTCGGGTCTCTCCGGGCCTTCGGCGTCGTTCTCATGATCGGGTGTCTTGAGAAGTTGGATCCGATAGGCGGTCCACTTCAAGCTGCCAGGGTGATCATACAAATATCGTAGATCGGCCATAGCAAGTTGGTAAAGACTGAGTCCGTAACGCCAGTCGCCTTCCAAGATACGGTCGACTACCTCACGACGTCCGCCCTTGCGCGCTTGCATCGTCTCGTACAGGTCTTGCAGCTCTGGTAGGGAGTGCGCAGGTGGGTAGAAGTCATCCTCGTCATCATCTTCGGGGACATCTGGGCGTAGGAGAAGCGGCGGGCACAACGATTGATTTCGTTCATCTAACCAATCTAGGACGAGGGATAGGAGGGAGGATCGTGAGAGACGATTAAGAGTTTTGATTACGGTATTATTCGCGGGATCGACTCGTAGTGATGAGGAGAGACGAGCTGTCGTGGGTAAAGACAATCGCGCCATGGCTGCGCGTGTCTTTAAAATGTGTCACCTTGCTCTTTTCAATTGAAGGTTCCAAATTTGCGATTATAGAATCTAGAATTTGAGATGTGGAGGCGTGGTTGAATAGTTCTAAGGTTGCATCCAATGGATTAGTTGAAAATTGATGTGGGACACGCGACGCGTCTTAGATCTGGGTATCATCAAAAAGAGCGGCGGTCTTCTATACCAGACCAATCAATTCTGTCACAACTCTTATACTCATGTTTGTAACAACATTATAATTAATATTGTTCAATTGATCAATTAAGAATGAGGTCAAGTTTTATTCGTCAGAATTGAATTCAAAATTCGAAGAGTTTATCGACCAAAATCGATATTGACAGCTGAGAAGCACAGCTTCAGGTGGTTGCCAATTGGCTGATTACATCATCGCTCTATCGATAAGCACCTCTCTTCAACCTCGGTGTCCACTTTATCCACGTGGGCAAGAACTTGGAATAGACACCCAAGGATGCTATAGCGAGACAATTCACGCAAAGTTTACTTAGAACATCTCGGCCGATTAGTATAGCAATACCATTATACATTTATACCTACTTCGCCATGGGTCTTGTACCGTACGAGATTAGGAATTTCAACTTCCGATTGAGGAAACCCGTGCAGTTCCAAGACGCAATTAGGACTTCCGCGGTAAAGCGTCGGTGGTACGGGATTATGTACTTATCGGGAAGATGCCGAAGACCCGAGCGTTTTACATCAATGATGTGCTCTGTGTGACTTGGGAAACTTGAAGGAGCGCTTGAGAGAGACATCGGGTGAGCCGAGAAAATACTAAGTACATATATACATACACACACCTAAACCCCACGTCTCGCACGTTACCCGATAACGGGATTAGTGCTATAGTACGGGGATTGTACCAGGTTTGTACTTGAGCCTTGGCGACAAATCGCGGGATGGATGCATTCGGATTTCCTGGGACCAATGGCTAAGCGGGTAACACAGCAGAGCAAGCAACACATGCAATCTACGGTTGGTCTATATGGCTGTTATGTGTGCTATGTATCTGCATAGTAGGTCGGTCCCTGGTAGATCATTCGGCAAGAGTGCTTCGAAATTCTACGAATATGCACTTGGTTAGAGCCGAACCATTATTGGTGTTATCGAATAGTCGTCGAACAGATATCGAATAACCAGTTGCGCAGTTGCGCTCAAGTATTCTGCGAGTATAGTGCTCTTTGTTCCACGAGAAGAACACTGACAATGGAGAATAACAGTAACCTCGGACAGTTGACGTCAAGATCAAGATCATATTCAGATCACACCATCATAGAATTGTCGATCCTGACTCGCCACCGGATTAGGGTAGGGGTAGGGTAAGGGCAGCGAGGCAGCCTCAAGTTTTCGTGAGATCCATGGATAAATAGTTATAGTAGTATAGCAAGAATTTCAGGGGATAATTACTTGATAGTATCGTGAAATAAAAATTATACTATGCAGTAACGCGGAATCTGAACGATTAGTTTGATCGTCTTGGCATCCTTTAGTCCTTTCATCCTTTTCCCCTCATTGGCCTGAAAACGTGATTTCTAAGCAGGAGAGTCTTAGAAAGGGGTCATTCCCCAACCGCGCAGCTACATTGCAGCTAGCCATGCATCAACGCCCCTAAGATGGATATTAGGGACTTAAGACTATAAACGCGCGACGAGACGAACGGGTATGCTATCGGGAAGAAGATCCCGTCAATGTAGGTATGTAGTTGGGTTCTCGATGTATTTGAACTGTATGTTATTAGTATTTTCAATCGTGTGTAAATTAATAAAAGAACATATGCGAGAAAGGCTAGGATACACAGGGTAATCAGGGTCCAAACAGTTCCAGGCAGACCAGACTGAACTGATAGTGGGGGTTTTGGTATAAATACACGCGGGCGTAGTGGGTGATGTGGGAAGTCTAGAAGATTTTAACTGCCTCTAATTGGCTCATTTCCATTTTCTTGACTAATAGCCCACCTAGCCCACCCTTCTAAATTCGCCGCGGGCAATATACTCGGTTGGGAACGCGTATGTACTGTACATCCATGTATGTGTGTACATTTATACACCCATTCTACCTAAACCGTTCAATTGATGGAACCATCTGTCATCTCATGTGCTGCAACTTCCAAGGGTCCGAATCAGATAATAATCAATCCATACTCCTTCCTAAATCTTCGACTTCTCCAACACTCATCAGTAATTAATACATTGACTGTAGCAACTTCGCCAAAATGTTGTCTTTGAAGGTCACGGGTGTATGGTACTGACTAAGATTATACGAAGACCTCTTAGGTTAGGAAAGAGGGGCTAGAGGGGCTCCTCCCTGGGCTTTCTATTTTTTTTTCTCTAGGGCTCTCTTTCCCTCTGGGTTTTTATTCCTTAAACGTCAACCGAGCGTCAGCACCTGGTTAAAGAGGACCCATAGAGCCATCGGTCAAAATCGGCCGTATCTGGCGGCGACTACCTAGCACCTAACACCTAGCACGTCTAGTACGAAGCAAACTTGGCTTTTGTCCGGTCGTTTCTCTTTGACCCACCTTCAACTTTGTACCACTTTTTGGATCTGGTAAATTCTACCATCTCGCCATCATTCTTCTAGTTAATTTTCTTCTCTGTCACATACACATACATCAGAAACCTGTCATCACCAAAATTCAACAAAAAACAAAGGTTTGACGAATCGAATCGTCACATACCATAAGGAAAATATACAACTATATCGGAATTGTTAGTGGGAGGCTGGCAAATATCATATATATCGATTCGAGTCTACCGCGTACCCGTCTCCAAAGTCCTCGAGGGGCCCAACCGAAAAAAGCATCGTAGACAAGATGCCGCCAAGTTACTCCAGCCGGCGCGGCCAAGCCGTGAACGTGTCGCAATTATTGCAGGATCTTAATAGAGTTCCGGAACAGCCTCAAGTCTCGGAGGAAAACTTACGGAGTCTTGATGAGGAACTTGCTATGTTCACCAACACCAACTTCATCGATTGGGATGCGAATGAGAGTCAGCAACAGCAGCAACGACAGCCGCAGGAAGGGGCTCCGAGTGTTATAGACACACAGGTGTCGACCTTGCCTACGGAGGATGAGTCTTTGGGAGGAGAATTGGCTGGATTTGACTTCAATCTACCAGGTTAGTACATATTCCGTTGCTGTCGATTTTTCATTTTAGTCGTTTTACTACTTTTATCATCCGATATACCCAAAATACCCCCAAGCCAAAATCCATCAGCCATAAAAAATCCGTCGACAATGGCCGATTTTGCTATTTCTTCCCCGCATTACTCATTGCGATGCGGCGTTGCACAATTGCACAATCGCGTACCGTATGTTTGTATGTGCGCCTTCCGAAGGGTCTTCTCAGCAGCCTCGCTCCCAGCAGTTCGTGCCTGGTTGGCGTGGTTGGCACTGGCCGACGCATGCCTCCAATAGCCAGATAGGCTATGGTCTGTGTGGTACGGAGGCGGCGCCTTACCTGCAACATCCAAGTCGATGGAAGATTGGATTGGGGACGGGGACCCGCATCCCACCAAGCGGAGGCCTTCACCTTATCACAGGCTCGCTCGATGTGGCCCTCATCAATCCTGCCCCACTAAGCTTTTGTCTTCGCTCGAGCGCTGATTGGTGCGGGCTGCGCCATGTCGCATTTGGACTGCAGCGATCGGTGGATTTAGGTGCCCTGCTGCTGTGGTCGCGAAAGACTACCCTGCGATGGCGCAATCGAGCTATGGTGCACTATGGTGCAATATCCCGTGATCTTTCGTGATCTGGGGAGGACCCTTTTCGAGATGAAGAGAACAACCCAGTCCATCAAGCCCCGTTGTCGAGAGTTCGCAACATGGCTTGATCTTATACCTTTTTACCGGCACTAAGTCGTCATCGATGATGTGTAGCACCTCAGATATTATTTGTTATCCGTATGTTTTGTATTTGTCAATTGGGACACAGTTTTAACCTCGCGTTATGTCTTCAGGCGATTTCAACGGTTTTGACTTTCACCCTTATTCTACGCCAAATGTCTCGAGCTTCTCGGACAATTTAGGCAACTTGCAACCCATCCAGCCATCTCCAACTTTCCCGCCCAATGGCTCGGCTTCAAGCACCTACGGCCAGTCGGTGCCGCAGACGGGGGACAAGCGAAAATCCGCTGACCCCATCGTCCCTCCTCGACGACAGCTCTCCTTCGAGGAGCAGTCGCGATTAGCCGCGGAAGAGGACAAGCGACGGCGTAACACAGCCGCCAGCGCAAGATTCCGCGTAAAGAAGAAGGCCCGCGAGCAAGCACTCGAGAAGCGCGAGAAGGAGCTCAGCGACAAAGTCGGCACTTTGGAAGGTCGCATCCAAACTCTAGAGACCGAGAACAAGTGGTTAAGGGAACTCGTCATGGAGAAGACCGGCGGAAACGAAAACATAATCTCCACGTTACTAGAGAAGCACAACGAAAAGAAGGCGCCCGCCGCGAAGGAATCGGAAAGCGATGCGAAGACGGATGGCGAGAAGGCGTCATAGTATACGTACATAGGTTGCATGACGAGAGGTGCCTTTCCATTGCTCGATACATTCACGATGGCGTTAAGGGGTTATCATTATGGACCATGCGCCATTGGAGGGGGGTGGGCTACAATTCTGGGGATATATCATGTCTGATTTTGAAAGCAATTTTTGATGAGGCTTACGGGTCTAATATACGATTTACGGGCAATGTCCCGGCTACGGTGTAAAAGCTTATCTGATCTCTCTCTCGCCGCTTAGTATATTTTATTTGAATTGCTGCGATGTGACATGTTTAGATTATTGCTAAATGGACTTATCATTTACCATCCAGTTCTCAGGTATGACAGTTGATATGGTTTTGTGGTCGAGTAGCGAGTTAGAGTGAGCGTGAGGCTCGATTGCACCCTCACCGGCATTTGCTCAGAACCCCAGAAAATAATGGTTGCCTTTCTCCGGATCTTGTTAACATTCCGACAGATCCGCCACTAACCACCACAGGCCGACGGCTGCAGTATTCTACCATGCTTACAAATGTGCTACGTATACTATGATGAATTAGGTTTAGCCTTGATCTTTGACCTGTTTCTAAAGTTATCAGTAAACGGCTTTAAGATTTCTCAGACCCACAGCCATGAAAAGAAAATAGTCAATGGACAATAGCGAAAGACAATACTTTGCGGTCAACAAGCTGACAAATTCGATATGCAACGCTCGAACGGTACCATTCAAATATTGGAATTGGTCTGGCGGTTGTCAATTGATGTACGTGTTTGTCTATTACATTAAGTACAGTACATGCCGCTGTATGTGAGTTCCGTATGACACATACGGTCTCTATCGTATAACTCTATGTATACATAAATCATTGAAGTCGTATCTTCCATCCATGCTGCAACTCATAAATCACTTCTGAAGTCACAATATCTCCGAGATGGGTCGGTAGTAAAATTCAACCTCTATTCTGGATTAGCTAGAGGCTTCACTTTGGGCCTTCTTCGCCTTTAGGGCGTCAAGCCGCTGCTTATTCCGCTTGCCCAAGATGCGCAGCGTATTTTGCCGCTCGATCTCGGCCATCTCGTTCCAGTTCGCGATACGACTCATAGTGCCGTCCTCGTTGACGATCAGGGGACCCACTGCGCCGTGTCAGCGTGGTGCATAGGCAATAAGTAGGTAGTATAGGATATAAGAAAAGGGAGGAGCTCCAACTTACAGTGGTCTAACTTGACGCCTTCGCCGCCGACGAGCAGCTGCGTCGTGTCACTTGTATCCGGTGCCGGAAGCGGTAAGGGTGTCTTATGAGAGTCGGCTCCATTTTGCTCGCTCTCGGTGTGTTGTGTTTGTGTTTGTGCCGGCTCTTGTGAGTTGGCGCTAGTGTTTGGGTTTGTTGCTGACGACATGGCTCTTCGTGATGGTGGGTGGATTGAAGAGATTGGAGGATGTCGATAGAGTTGACGTGTGGTGCTGCTCAGGATTCTGAGGGGTGGTCGTTGAAGAAGAAGTCTTACCATTTAGTTACTTGAGAATGGTCAATCTATGTGATTATTATTTTCTATTATAGACTTCTTGAAATTATATTGAATTGTCAATATTCAGACTTTCATAAGAAGGTTGCAATGTTGCAGTTGATGGATCTAGAGACTTCATAGAAGGTTCCAGTTAGCGCTAGTTATGACACACGGACCACCTGCCGAAGAATTATCAGCCAAATGACGACCGACCAAACCTTCCATCTCATTTATTAAGATCGCGAGAATATAAATACTAGAAAGAACGAAATAACGGATTTCTGCAAAGTTTGGTGAAATATTACCTGCTAGGTAGTAATCGACGCTCTTGCACCTACGAGATCATCTTTCAGAGCTTCGAACTCGAAATGTTTAAGAACCCCACTCAGTTCAACGTTCGCCAATCGATACAGGTCGACATCTACACCTATAATCTTCGCCAACTATTCCAATAATCGTCAGGTCTCAGATAAATCACAATATGAAAATGAATGGCAGGTATGCACCGGATTAAGAGAATATGGGAAAGTACGCATGCGAATCCCTTTACTCGTTGCTCTCATAGCAAGAGCCTGTACAGACGATGCCTCTCTTCAATAACCCGGCAGCGCCTGCTAGAGGATTAAATGAGAAATCTAGCAGTTGCAATTGGTAAGAGCTGATCATAATTATACCTAGGTATCTAGTAGGTATCCATATAGATATTTTCTTTCTTGCCTTCTAATAGACGTTTATTAATTATAACGAATCGTTTGAATACTAAACATCCCACAATCATCATATATTTTTGGTGATATTTCCTTCGTTATTAGATTTCATTTCATATACCCCCTTTAATGACCCCTTCCACATCTACTACATCTACTTGATCGCCAAGATGGGTGCCGTCCAGTCTTCAGCCAAAAATGTCGCTCTCGCCAGCAAGGCCTACCGCGATTTGAAAGATCAACTCAAAGCTGTTGTAAGACGGCTGAGTTCTGAGCCCGGATTGCCATCTGAAAATCCTACAAGAGCATACTGGAAACAAGATCCCCCTTTCCCAGATCTCGTTCACCTGAGGATGATACCGCCAACGAACCGAACCGAAATCGCCATCGTCGGTAGCGGCATCACAGCTGCAGCCATTGCTTGGACATATTTAGACGAGTGCCGTCGCTCAGGCAACTTGCGCCGTGTCGTCGTCTTCGAATCCCGCGACCTTGCTGGAGGTGCCACATCACGCAACGGTGGACATTTGAAGATCGTACCTCACCAGCAATTCGACGAGTTACGAAGACATCATGGGCCTACACGAGCTGCCGCCATCATAAGATTCCAGCTATCTCACATCAAGACGTTTCTGGAAATGTGCGAAGAGAAGAACTGGGATATGGCCGAGTGCCGCGAAGTTGAGACCGTGGACTACTTTCTCACCGACGAAGAACGCGACAATGCCTTTGCCAAAGTGGACGCAATCCAAAAATACATACCGGACCTCACGTATACCAAGTACAACGCCCAAGAAGTCCACGAAGTAAGCATCACTTCACAGCCTGCATTCCTGTGTGTAGTTGGGAAAAGGGCAAATACTAATGGGTCTTAATATCATCGTAGAAATTTCCAGTTGACAGACATGTCAAAGGCGCTCTATCATACAGTGCCGGGGCAATACATCCCTACAGATTCGTAAGCTGCGTATGGAAAGAGCTTCTTCAGGAGTATAAGAATGTCTTATACATCAGAACCAACGCGCCGGTCATAAGCATACGCGCTCTCAGAGGTCGGAGCCACGCATATGAAATCGTCGTTGACGAGCTAGAAACCCGCACTTGGGAATGTAATCATATCGTACACGCTACAAATGCGTTCGCGACCCAATTCGTTCCAGGCTTGCGAGGCAGATTAACTGGTGTTCTGGGCACAGTGTCTATGATGAGACCGGGCAAACTCTTTGGCGACTCGGACCCCATGAGTTCGTGGTACATCTGCTACGGCCACTCATGTGATTATGCCATCCAACGTCCTACAGTCAACGGAGTTCAAGGGGATGTTATCCTCGGCGGAGGCTTCTCGCGCTCCGAGGGTCAAGGCGCCAACACACTCGGTGTGTGGGATGAAAGTCGCCTAGAACCCCTACCATCAGCCCATCTTCGGGGAATCTTCCCTACAATCTTTCGGAATCCGTAGGCAGGACAATGGAGGACCCTTCTACAATGGTCTGGAGTTATAGCACTCACAGGAGATCAACTCCCATTCGTTGGCAGGTTGCACCATAGCCTGACTGGTCGCAAGCCTGCCACTAGCGAATTACTATATCCTGATCACGAACCTGGTGAGTGGATTTGTGCTGGTTACAACGGCGACGGGTTAATGCAGGCCTGGCTTTGCGGCACCGCGTTGGCTATCATGCTCGCTCAACGCGAGGAGATCTCCCAGCCAAAGATCCTAGGAAGACCCGTAGGAACTCTTCGATCATGGTTCCCCCCTGAGATGGAGGCAACACCGAAGAGAGTCCAAAAAGCCACTCTTGCGAACCTCGGCCATCGCTTCTTCTGGTCGCTCCTATCCAGACGCTACGCCGACCCGGCCCCCGATCTTGAAAACGACTCAGATTCAGTGATTTCTGGAAATGGTATCCTGCCCCTTCTTGGGGACATACCATTCTGGGTGTTCATGTAAGGGTGGAATAGCGATGATATTTTGATTAAGATAGGTAGGATTCATTCTGGTAGTGCTTTACGGGGAATTTGCTAGCTGTAGCGGCTACTGGGCTGAGCTGAGCTATCGTCCATGTTATAAAATAGCGTTCTGAGGAATAGATAATAAACAGCGGAATTCTTACTCACATTAGGTACGTATAGTATATGATTTTACTGGTTGGGTAGGGTCATGTAGGCGGCTTTCAGATTCTTCTACCTTAACTCTCATTTCAGATCAACCTTTTTTTTCATTTTGGTATGGAAAGATCGAGGGAGTGTGAATGTATTGTGTTGTACCTATCTCCTTTTTCTTTCTCGACATTTGCATCTGCTGCGCTAAGCTGTCAATATCCAATCAATATATACACGAATTGAAGACGGCAAAGAACTTCATGAAGAGTCTTGGAGTCTTTCAATGCCTTCCTTATCGCCCTTCAAGAGCCGTGACTCTACTGGGCAGCCGCGGCGGCATTCTTCTCCGCCTGAGCGACCGAGAACGCGTTGACGAGAGCCGGGTACCAGACATCCATCATCTTAGTGTCCCCGGCCTTGTTCGGGTGTACGCCGTCTCGGAGGTCGCTGGCGGCGCTGAAACCAGTGAATTGATCGACGACCCAGATGGGCGACTCGGTCGTGTTGAGCCCTTCGGCCCAGGTGGGGATGGCAGCGTTCAGGGCCTGGATCTGAGTGTTGTAACTGCCGAGTCCAATGGGGATGATTTGAGCCACCTAATTTGGAGTTAATAGCTGAAAATACGAGAAGCTGCAGAATGAAAAGAAACTCCGATGTATGTCTAAGACATGGCTGTATCCAGCCGTGTAGGTTACACAGAGAGAATAGGGGTAAGGGATCCGTATGCCAGCTGGTGGCACCTGGTGTCCTGCGCGCTCACATGCATGCCAAGGAGGGTATATTAAAGATTGGGGGCGCAGTGATCAAGGCTTGGGGGTGGCTTACGATGATCTTCATGTTAGGGTTGCTGTCCCTCATGACGCCTACCAACGTCGTGAACGCTGCGATGATATCGGTGACGGCCTTGTTCTGCTGTACGATGTCGTTCGTCCCGAGGTGCATAGTGATGACATCTGCTGGGTTGGTCTGGAGCCAGCCGACAAGCTGATTCCTATTGGCAATGTCGATGGCCAAGAATCCAGAGTGACCCTCGTTGTCGCGGTCGTAAGTAGCGTCTCCGCAGTTGTTCTCCGTCTTGCCGGATCCGACCCAGTCGACAGATCCCCATTCGGTGGGCTTTAGCTTCTCCCAAAGCAGAGCTCTCCAGCAGATAATCTCAGTCTATCATATTACGTGGTGTTAGCAATTTTATACTCATTTGAGTATCTTTTTATCGCTGGAAAATTTATCGAATACTAACTGCCGAGGTGTTAGTTATAGATCTGCTAAGAGCTTCAAACGTCATGAGGAATAGCACAACACACGTTATTACATACCAATACTGTCTCCGAACGGCTTTAGAAGTAGTTAGCTAAGATATTCCCGAGTCCATATATATATCAAGAGCAACTTACCATGTATCGCAAAGTGGCGTTCTGGGCGACAGCAGCGCCCAGAAGCGTAGCAAGAGGAAGGAACTTGTTGCAGAGCATTGTGACAGAAGATGGGGACGATAGGACTATAACGAAGAAGCTTGAGTTTGGAGTGAATAGTTACTCAATCGATCATTCTTCTCAGCCTAGATTATATACTTGATCGTCAGCTCCGTTCCTGTAGTGGCTGTGACTTAGTGGATACGCATATTCAGGACCATACGCCGTGTTATCCCGTTTGGTTCCATCTGGTTTCCACCATGAATACAGGATACGGCTAAATGAAGGGGCTGCATTACGACCAGTGCAACAAAACCAATATATATGCCTAAATTGACTGTTGCTACGAACACACCGAACGGCGTCCCATCTTGCGGAGTCGATCATTCCGAGCTTATGGAGGTAGCTGGGGACTATGGAGAGCTATTAAAAAAAGTTTCCTTTCAGCCGGGTTCATTGCCACATGGCTTCCACGTGGAATAAAGTCCCCTATACCTTGTAGATCCGAGAAACGGGATGCTTTTCAGAAGCGGGATTGACGATGTCTTCATTAATTCAATCTATCCGCCTGCAACCATCATATAAGTTCAACTTCGCGATTCGCCAATTCGAGGACTCCTCCAGATTGAATACTACCAAATATAGCATCCCACGTGTTTCTCCAAGGTAATCTCTACGAAACACAATTACCTAGGTAGCTGCAAGGGATATGAATAGATCCTGAGTATTGATAGGCTGGCTCTGACGTATCCGCTTAGAAATGGGTTGTCATAACCATGTAAATACCGGGACCTTAATATAATCATAGGCTAGGCATATGCATTCGAATATTCTGGTATAATTCCGAATGCGGGTTTAACAACGTTCCCGGAGCGACCTCTTGTTGGAATATTCTATAGTCAACAAGACGGCCAGGTACCACACGACAAGTATCCAGCGCCTATCCAGTATATACCTACCTTAACAGCTTGGCTCATGATTCAGGATATTACCAATGAGTTAATGTAACTCGACTAATGTAACTATCATCTCCGTACAGGGCATATCAAACATTCATGTGCATATCAGGGACCATTCCCCTTCGATTGCTATACGTATGCGATGTGGTAGTTCCGGTCATAGATAATATACTGCTTATCATGTAGGATATTTATGTACCCCAGCACTCCTGGGAAGTTGCCTATAGAAGACGACCACGCTAGGATCATCACGTAGTATGCATGTTATACATACCTACCTAGGTAGGTAGTCTCACCACCGACGTCGGCAGTGCTATGGAATTATCAAGATGCAATCTGATATTTGCTCAGGTTTATTTGTGCTATTCAACCGGCATACTCGGATCTCCAAGAACGAATATATAGCTCCTCGCTTCATAGATTACCTGCTATATTGATCATGGATTAGACCTTACTACCCACGTGGCTATTCATGTCACATCACAGGCCTTAGTGCATGGATGCTATCCTACCCATAAGCAACTCAGTTCAGTGCCGAGATGTCTATGTACTACATAGGTATATGAGGGACTTATCGAAGGAAATACCAATTATGGGCTCAAGTACTAGATAGAGTAACTCATAAAGTACTATACAAGTTCATGACTTGGTGAAAATGGGTTATGAATATGTGAATCTAGGTAGTTCACCACGTCTGACCTAATCATCGGAGGTATTCCGTTAGTCACCATAGCTCTCTAGAGGCCGATAGGTAGTAACTATTCTCACCGGATATTAGGAACTACTCGAGTAAGGTACAACGACCTTAAGCTGACATACGGTTCAAATTTGATGCAAGGTGTACTCCTCTGGGACAATAGACATTCAACCATGTCTCCGGGCGTCTTCTTTCCGAGGTTAACACGACCAATAAGTGATGAAACCGAACTCATACGAGAAATATCGTAAGTGTAGCGAGACTACCCTGTCGGGGAGTGCTATCTTCGAGAAGGCAGCTCTGGCTAGGGGGTGTACCCCTTCCCCTGATACATCCACGGGAGGTGGCTACATCATACCACAGTAGGCTCCCTGTCTTCCCAAGAGGATGCCTAGGCAGGTACCTATTCAGGATCCGGAATACTTCATACATGATAGAAACAGTATGAAGAGACCCTATTACCAGCGAACATCCTTGATATTGTCGTTACATTATGCTATATATCACTCGGTGTAGTAGTTGTACCGGCTTGTTGAGTTAGCAACGATTGGACAATATTGCCTCTATAGGACGTTCTCCAACTACGAATACCGATATATTCTGTAGCTCTACAACTAGCGTAAGGAAGTACCTCCCTGAAGAATGAAGCGAGACCACCCCCTATTATAAATCAAGAAGCCAACAGATACGTCTTGCATGTTGGCTAATTATCTTTAATATGCCACCGGTTGCTAGCAACCAGTGAAGACATCTAAACACACAATACCCTAGCGACAGTGAGGTCTAGGCACAATATAATGATAATGAAGGGGATGATGGTAGTATAGAGGTAATATCAGGAAGTACTGGCTTGAGGTTCTAGATGTACTATCTCTCAGGGAGGATGGATGTCCTTTCGCCCGGTCACTCAAGATCCAAAAGACATGGAATGCTGGAACACCGTCGTACATGCTCAATGGAGTTCACATGAAAATTGTAAGGACAACATGCAGAAGTTCGAAAAGGGGTAAAATGAGTGGCTCTAGATCACGATATACTGGACCATTACTGCTAATTATAACTTTGGAATGTTAGACGACTATCTGTTCATAGATATTTCTGGAGCATACTTGCCCTCTACGTAACTTAAGGTATAAGGCTTGGTGTGCGACCGAATAGTCCCCTCCCCTTGAACGCTTCAATGCCTAAGTAAACATCCTAGCCAGTAATGTACATCCGCTGATATAAATATAGTAAGTTCTCTTACTTGATTGTTATCGAGAAGAAAGGTCTATCAGGAACTATAACTTAGAGCCTGCCTGAAATATGCTGTGTCCCCTGACGATAAAATTGGACATCGTGAAAATAGCTTGAACATCGTGATATGATCCGCACATCACTGCCTACCTAGTATAAATGTGGCTTGAGCTAGCCTGCATGACAGCCCCACGATCCCAGTATCATCGCGGTAGGTACGATATAACCGTCAACAAAAGCCTTTAAGTTATAGAGGTACCTACCTTAAGCAAATTTCAATGACCGGCCTGGAATGGGACGACTGAACAGGTACCTAGATTTAGGTCGAAAATATAAAAAATTAGGGTCTATTAATCATACCTACCTATCTATCTAGGTATTTATTCATCTCGAGTACTTTCTATACTGAGATTGGGAGGGTGGTGTAAAAAGCATGAGCGCTCAAGGACTGCTGTAAGTGTAACACGACATAGAACCGAACAGAATGACTGGACGCCACGAAGCCATATCATGAAAATCTTGGAAGCGGCATTATTATTCTTACATATGACTGGGCAATTATGAAACTATTAGAAGTTGAGGCTCTCAAGTACCAACCAACGAATTGCGCCACCCACCATTATCCAACGCGTGCGTCCGGATGAGCTGATGAACCTATCCGTCGCATATCGTTTACCTGTCTTGAGCTTCTCACAAGCCGAATCGAGTCAAATGATCATGTATTTGGTGTACCTAACCTTTACGTTCCTAGGTAGACATTGCATATATGCCTGGGCATGTACCCATGCAACGATGACAACATGTCCGGGTATCAGTGGACAGGGCGGGGTGTTCCGGCACAGGCTCCAGCATTCATGGGCCATCCGTGAGAAAAAAAAGCAAACAAAGAACGAACGGGGCACCGAACGAGTGAGAAATGACTCAAAATTTCTTTTCAATTCCACTTTACGCCGCGTCCGCCGTGCCGCACCACACCTACCACAGTCCAGAATGCTTACGCATCTAGGTAGCACTCACGCGCATCTGGTGTTATTCCCAGCTTGCCGATTGACATAAGCGGACACGAACAGGTGTTGGACTGGGCCAAGGTGGGCAATGCCTGCCCTAAAAATGTGGTACCAGAGAACCGGACAAATAAAGGCACCAATCGAGTTCGAGAGACACGCCAAGTAGGCGAGCCAGAGTGAGGCTACCAAGTGCTTACAGATGCTAATTCCGTTTGTTCGTGCCGCCGCCATTCCTTCCGGCGCTACCTGAACATGTATGTACGTAAGATGCATAACACATACACATGTAACGCTTGACACATGAAATGGTAGGTAATGACGCCATATATTTATATCCTCATAGCCTCGTCCCGAGAAAGACAAGGAGAATGGGTTATAAAATTTGTGGGAATGTCTCCGGAAGACGGTGCGGGATCCGGTCTGTAAGCTCATTTACTAGGTAACATGACCCTATCTCCTATATAAAACCTCCATTGTCCAAGCTAGGACCTCGAATCCCGAATCCTCGAATACTTACAGACTAGACTCAATTCCGAGCACGATGAATGCACAGAAGAAACACACGATGAAGCAAACTACCCCAAGCCAAACTTCTCGGAGCCTCCCTTCTTCTAGTGCCCCTCGAGGGAAAAGCAATCCTCAAGCACTAAAGTCCGGCAAGACCATACCGACGCCGACGCCAACACCAGCGCCGAAACCCGGTTCCCACCGAATTTGGAGTAGCTACGATAGCATCCCGAAAAATCAGTACCCCGGCCGACCGTTAGAAGCCGCTTCGATCCTAAACAACCCACGCCTACAACAAGTGACAGGCCTCCTCCCGCGCAAGGCAGCGAGGTGGAATGGCATGCGCCCTCCGATAGATGAGCTGATCCGGCTCCAATGGGTGATGAGTCTGCCGGACCAATACCCTGTCAAGCGGCCAAAGGGCAATTTCTGAGTTAGTAGCATTAGGGTCACGAGAATGCGAATAGAGGAAAGAGAAGGGGTAAAATAATCACTACTCAATTCGTCGTTATCATCATACTATCCACTATCCATTATCCCTATACATCAGCTGTGCAATCGGGTATCTCAACCAATGCAGGGGTTCACCAACAAGAACTATATACAAAAAACGTCGCCTATGCCAAAAAGGAAGTGAGGGAGTAAGGGGGGAGTCTAGCCCCCAAAATGATATATACACACGCACATACTCAATGACCGATTAATTCGCTTAACCGACCATCGACTTTCCAATCTCGCTTTGCCAGTCCTTGGCTCTCTCGAAGCCGTTCATGTGGAATTGGTAGTCAATCAACGCTTTCCTGACTTCTTCGGGAGAGTTCAGTACAAAAGGTCCGTACTGCACGACCTTTTGGTCAAGAATCTGTCCCGCGACAAGCACAAACCGCGCGCTCTCCTTCGCACTCTCGGGCACCTCGACAACGATAATATCGCCCTCGGGATCGAATACGCAATTGTGGTACTGCTCGACAGTCCTCTTCCCGTCGCCCTCGCCGAACACGGCGGTTCCTTCCAATTGATACGAGAATGCGTTGAAGCCTTTGGGGATTGGTTGCGCCAATTTGCCGCCGGGCTTAATATTTACGTCGAGGATCCAGACCGGAGTGTACGCCAAATCTTTCACACTGTCGACACCTGCAGCCTGGCCGGAAATAACCTTGACATGCACCTTCCCGCCGTCGAGATCCGCGCTCGGGATCTCTGCGGCGCGCAGGTCGCGGTACCGCGGTTCACAGGATTTGAGGTGGGCGGGCAAGTCAACCCATAACTGTAACCCAACGTTGGCGCTGCCGTCGGGATTTTGTCGCGGCATCTCGGCGTGCATAATACCCCTCCCTGCGGTCATGAACTGTAGGTCGCCGGCTTCGATCGTGCCAGCGTTGCCCGCGAAATCCTCGTGATCGACGGCGCCGCTAAGTAAGTAGGTGATCGTCTCTTGGCCGCGGTGCGGGTGGTCGGGGAAGCCGGCACCGGGCTTGATGCTGAAGTGGTCGAGCATGAGGAAGGGGGAGAAGTTGCGCAACTGAGGAGTGCCAATTGAGCGACGGACTCGAGCACCAGCGCCTTCGCTGTTGGTAGGAGTTAGTTATGCGATTACTTTTTGGAGCGTTACGAGTTGGACTAAGGTATTACATACGCTTGCTCCACGGCCAAAAAGACCTTACGGATTGCGCGCGGGATAGACATCTCGGTTGCGACTAGTTTTTCTTTGGGATTGTAGAAAGGCGATCCGGACTCGGAATCAGAAGTCGTTGTCGTTGTCACGATAGTACTACTGCTGTCGGAAGACTTGAATTTGTCTAGGATGGAGTTTAGAGATACGGTCGCAAGCTCGATTACTTGTTCCCTGAACAGGATAATAGAGAATATTGCTACGAGAACAGAGATAGAAAGCGATAAGGCTTTCATGAGGGGCGGAAGGCTACGAAGGATACGAGAGGGCAGTTTTATATAGTCTTTAATGGTCTTAAAAGTCTCAGTAGTTTCCTATGATGGGTCAAGTAGTAAGACTAAATCAGGTAGGTCGCGAATCAGGAACGAGGATGGATGCATTATGTAGGTAGGTACTTTAGTAGGTCAGGCTAGAAATATCACGAAGATTCGCCCGTTTGGTCGTCGGTTTTAGGAGTGTGGGTTTCTAATAGTACCTTGGTTATTTGATAAGAAGATGATGTGAAAAGGATGGAACTGGAAGAATTCAAAGTGGATCGCGATCAAGACGAAGTACCTCCAAAACTTTCGAAATGCACTTTCCTCCTATATCTAGGCGGAAGGTACTTGTTGGTCAGCAACCATAATATTTGACAAAATTCCCGACGGTAGGTACGTAGCCCACCCCGCAGTCCCGCCACTCCAAGCCTTACAAACACTTTACATCAGCAATTAAGGGCAATTAACTGGCGTATAATGGCGTCTAAGCTGGCAGTAGCGCCCGCGTCTAGGTTGTCCTGGTTGCCGCACTTGACCTTACACGGCATCGCTCCTCGCAGCTCCTTACAACCGGTCCTTTAGATCGCCGCTTACTGGTTTTGCTAGCCTGCCTTAAAACGGCTTAACATGGCTCAAATGCTTAAACATTGCTGACTTAATTCTTCCAAATCTCCAAATTAATTTTCTTACCTCTAAGGCTTTTTTTTCATCCACGAATACTTCCGAATCGCCGCGAGTACCGACACGCTTTCTCTAAAGAGAAGCAAGCCCGGCAGATAGTCTTCGTTCGCCATTACTATTCGCCATTTTGCCGCTATCGTGTTATCTATATTAAATTCTAATTGCTCTTTTCCAAAAAGGCATGTGCGTTTCTACTAGGTACTGCGGATGTACAACTAGCCTTGAAGGTAACAAAAAGTCCGAGGGCGTCAACTAATCAAAGAGTCCAAATAGGTAAGCCGTGAGACAATTCAAAGTATACGATTATAAATATCATACTCAGACCGCTAGTTTGATTTTAATTTCATTTTCCTCTTCGAAAAGCTATATTCCGACGACTATAGAGAAAAGGATGTGAAACACAAGAGGTTCACATGTCAAGACTTCCTTTAAGGGGCACATACCGACAACATGACTGTACCCAACGTTACAGTTGCAGCAAATGAGACACATAACTGCAAAGAAGTCCCGTTCCGTCACCTCCCGTCTTAAGTCACCTTCGCAGCCGTAGCCCTCCACTGCCGGACCTCACCCTCACTGATCTCCCTCAACTTATTAACCTGAGCCGCTTCCCCGGTAATTGTACCCTTAGCCACCTCAGCCATGCGCCCCACCAGCGTCTTATCGGTGATCGCGTACGTCACGGAACTGGTCTTCACTCTGAGTACTCCGATCCGTGGGTCGTCTGCTGACCCGTCGTGGATGCCATCACCTAGGTCTCCTAGCCAGGCTTTCAGCGTCGGGCTGTAGAATTTCTTGACGATGTTCCGGTCGGTTTCGATGCTGACGTTACCCGCGAACGAGGCCCATTGACCGGAGCTGTCGCAGAAGGAGATGTTGGTGTGTTTGTCCGCCTTGAGCTCATCTGTCTTGTGTGATTCTGTGTTCGTGGTGAAGGTTAGGTCGATATCGCCACCCTCCTAATTTGAACATCATTGTAAGTTATCTAATTATGATTTTCTTGATATATTTCGGGTGAGATTGATCCAATGGGGCTTTTTACCTTGCCTGCGATAGCCATACAGCGGGAGACTAGCTTGCCGCTCACTACATCGTGCGTTGTCATCATGCCGAATTTGCATGACGAGACGAACTTGACGAGAGTTTCAACCTTCTCCTTTAAAGTCACGTCATTGTCGACATTCTTCTCATAGTACGGCCCAGACGGCTTATCGCCGGTATCTGTGTTCGAGAAGGTTGTCATCCTGCGATGTGGTTTATCGTTGAAATGAGTTTCTCTGAGAATATGTCTTGAGTTTAGAACAGTTGAGGCAATACTTGGTGATCTTTTCGGTGGGTTCCTCAATAGATTCCACCTATTGACGGGTCTGAATATGGTTCCTAATCCAGATGATCTTCCTAACATATCGCTTCATTATATATCAATTGGGGGAAATTAGAGTAGCACGCCACTTATGAGGGTTAAGTACAAGCAGCGATCATAGAGCTTAATGGGAGGACATTGTTGGTCCTGCGAGACATCACTATGGTATTATGACGTCGCTTACCACTACATCGCGTCACGATTACAAATTGAAATCGGATCTTGTACGAACAACGTTTTTAATAAAACTGTACGAATGCGAATGGGTAGTACGAATTGGTTAGGACGTGATTAAAGACGTCGTCGACTAGGATGACGGCAAATTGGCCTGCTGTCATGCCACAGGTTTATGCAATCTGCTCGTTTTGAAGCCATTCGTATGCATCTTGCCAAACACACATTGAGAGTCGATTGATTCAATCATCAAATATGATCTTCTTTCTATTGTTTCGGTATCTAAATGACTCGTCCTACATAATAGGTAGGTGGCTGGCTATGCGTACAAATAGATCATATCATGTTATTACCCTAGGGGTAAAAAAACAAGCAAGGCGATTTCGCTCTGCTTGGTATCTTCTCAATAGGTCCTCTCGACCTATACAGAGATAAGGTCGCATCATAAGAATAGAAAAACACACGCAGGCTGTTGCTGTGCCGTGACTAGCACCAAAGAATCTTCCCGCCAACTCCCTTATGCCCTTCCCAAATTCCCGGGCCCCCTAACCTAAGCCTTTTTGGGGACCAATAAACACAAAAAATTGTTGCATTCAAGCGTAAGTACAGAAAAGAGGAGAAAGAAAAATCATGGGAAGACTACGCCCACGTAGTTGAAGGTAGACGGATCCGTCGTGTCGAGCGAATACTCTACGATCTGGTTATTCGAGATGCCGTAGAACATAGCGTCCGGCGTCATCGCAATAGAGGTAAAGTTGGTATCGGGACCCGACTTGAAGTTGAAAGACGAGATGTTGTTCATTGTCTTCCCGTCCCAGTGGTTGCCTTTGATAGAGCCACCTTGGAGCAGGCTGAGGTAGAGGGCCTGGTTCCAGCTATCCCACTTCGTTATGGCGAATTGCTGAGATGTCGCTGGCAGGGGTATGCCGGATTGGAGTTCGGTCACTAAAGATGTCAGCTTACAATCATCAAGGGTCATCGAGGATAGGGTGCTTACCTCGCTGATCGGCACCGTTCCACGTGTCATTGTACGTCGTTACCCTCATGTCACCCGTCTGACCTGAATCCACGCGTTCGGAAACGAGTTCGAGACGATCGAGAAATGCTCCGTCTAATTGGGGGATGATAGCTAAACTCGAATTGGCGGCGACATCGCTAGAATCGATGGCTACGGTAGCAGTGGCCCAAGTACTGGAGTTCGCCGTCTTAATAGCCCCCTCTGGTCGTTGATACGCGACGACCCAAGTTCCATTGCAGCTAGAGTGCCAACATCGTTGCCACATCGCGGCTAATCCCGAGCCAGGCCAAGTTTGAAGTACAGCGCCGTCGAGGGTATCGTTATCCCAACTATCCGGCCGGTTCAGCGCGTCAAACGATGCCATTGATCGTATCGTATCCGTCGGGTCTGTAAACCAGACATGCGTTTCGTATGTAGGATTGAGATCCATCGACGCGCTCGCTAAAGGTGTGCCCGATTGTGGGTTCAGAGGCGTTGTGGTGGCAGCCATCAACTGCGTTAAGTTATTCGTCACCCACGACTTTCCTTTGGAATCCCATCGTCGGGCGATAATTGAATTATATATGTCTTGGAAGAAGACAGTTCGGTGGACGACACCGGCGGAGTCTGTCCAATTCGACGCCGTTATTTTCGAATTGGCGAGGATAAGATTCTCGGTCGTGTTCGACGACGCCGGATCGCTAGAACTACCTGACGATCCCGACGAAGATACTTCCTTCGCCCCGCTATGATTCTTACTCGACAACCCGCCCGCTAGTCCTGCTATGAGCGCGATCAACGCGATTCCAACTCCTAACAAAATAAAAAATATCTTCCTTGGGACCCCGCATATTGTCGCCTTCTTCCCTGCTTTCTCGTCTGTAGGAGGATATTGGCCGCCGTTCGCCGCCTGTGTTTGTCCATACGCACTAGGATCTATCGGGCTGCCGTTGGATGTGGGATATGCGCTATTCGGGTACGCACTGTTGGGATAATTGCTATTAGGATAGGCGCTGTTCGAATACGTCGACCCGTCTGCATAAACCGCGCCCGCCGGATAGCCGTTGTTGTATGCCGCAGCGTTCTGGTATCCTACACCGCCCATGCCATTCGGGTCTTTATACGGCACCGGTAGGACGCCGGCTCCTCCGTACGCATTGTGAGGCGCTTGTACTACTTCTTTCGCCGATTCGGGACTGTAGAATGAGTGTGTCGCTCCGGCAGCAGTTTGTTCAACCGGAACTGCTTGCGGATAGCTGTGATCGGGATATTGTATCACTTCTTTCTGAAAAGTCTCGGGGTCTCTCTCAGAGACTTCGAGAGTACTATGCGGTTCGTTATCCGGTGTTGGCGACATGGCGTCTTCTGCTTTGAACGGCCGACGCCGTCAGAAATTAAACGAATTGCTCAGCTCAAGAGTATTTGATGCGACGGTGGTGATATCTCAAGCATGACTTGCTTTTTTTCCTTGATTACGAAGCACAGCACTCGAAAAGCAAGATGTCAGACACAGCTGACGCTGCAACGAAAACAAAATGAGAATCTTCTCCCTCTTCCGTCCGGGGGGTTAATTAGGTACATATGGCTGCTTTATGAGAGAATCCTTCCGTACCTGCTCTATCGCAGCAATCCGACCCTGTCTCGTCCCATGTTGATCTTGGCTAACAGATTACCTACTATTATATGGACTCGGGTAGTTACATGCTTTATTTTCGATGGGACCTTGTGCAGGGAGCACAGAATCCTTCTGGGGCGTCCCTCCAATGACCCTCTACCCTACGGGAGACTAACAATCCTATTTTCAGGGCGAGCAGGGCGTCTCATGTGCGTGCGGACCCGAATTCGACGAATTCCGCACTCTCCTCCATACGAAACCGGCACTACTATATCGCACGAACTAAGAATCTCCTTCTCTGGCGTATTTTGATGAGATTTCGTGTATGGCCCTATAGACCTCAACCACTCAACTGCTTTGCCGCCGAGGATGCGTGTTTAGCTTACGGATAGCTTCAGCTCGCCCCCAATTTTCTCCCCTAGTCAGGATCTGGAAGTCCTAGGCTAACCACAAGCATAACCTGCTGGTCCCCCATCTTGGTAGCGGTTATGAACCTAGTCGCTAAGAAGCTTAGCCATACTCAAGTTCAAAGGCCAAATTTCCCTTCTTGGAACGATCGGCAAGCCCTCTTACCAGGAATGTCTGCAGTCTTCCGATATGGGCTTTTTCCAGGAAATACTTTGCGGTCCGCGGCGAGCGGAGCGCTCGGATTGCTGAAATTGTTTAGACGAGAGATACAGATTCACTTGGTCTGGGCTTCGATTTCGTTTTCCAAACATGAAAGCCGCCAGTTCGAGATCAAATTCTGGAGACATTTTTATATTTGTCTAAAAGACGCGTGTAAATATGCAGTATATATAGTTGTCATATATCATTCTTAGGTAAGGTCATCGTGGAATGCTTCCTGTTCCATCCGTCACGTCCCATTGCATCGGATTTCTACTGTCCTAATTGGTTCTTGGGATGACCACTTTCGTCAGTGTGCGGCGTAGCAGCATAGCTCGATCCTCACGGTGTTGGGGGCCAGCTACATAGCTGGTAAGTTCGACGACGACTGGAATATACTAAAAAGATCGTCGCCTTCGATAGATTCAAAATGATATCTCGCTCGAACTGATTTTCCCCTTCCACACGTGCTGTGAAATCGAGCACACGATATTATGTATCTTACGGAATAAGCACCTTAAATCCGGACCCAAGAATTACAGGAGGTTCCAGTACCTATGAGGACCGTGCACACATCGCTATATCTAGCATCTGGTCGAATCCCACCGAAAAAGATCATTGCATCTATCATGTTGTGGGAGCAACAAACGATCTTTCGTTTAGATTGAAAGCCACGCTGCCAATGATTTAAGCGTAAATCAACAATCCACCTTTATCTGATCCAGATCGTTTTCATTAGCTTAAGGACCCTACGATGGGTTTTAGGGATGATGGTAAAACTCCAAAATCCAAGTTATGAGTAGTGTCGGTTATCCCCTGTCCTGCACTGGAAGGCCCCTTTACCGAGACTGTAGCTTGGTAGTGTCGGTATCATATGGTAACATATCTCGACCCTTTTCGTTTTCGTAGCGATTTATCCCTCTGGAAGCCCCTTAAAACCACACGTGGCAGCTCCTTCGGTCCCGACTACCGGCCATCTACCGCATCTACGAACGCCGCCTTCTGAGGTAATTGGCCAACGTTAACGCAGGAAACCGACGCCGATCGAACAGTATATGGAACTTTGATTGCTAGATTAAATCTCTGCATATTGCTTGCGTCATGACCAGTTTCTATTGGGCATGTAGATGTGTACATAATATGTTCAAAATTCTATTAGCCAGCCAGAGACAATACGATCTGTCGCACTTGTCTTCTGTATTATACCAAGACGACAGTATTATGTATCCGAATAATGAAAAAGTATGCATCATTACCTTCCATGCCTCTGAAAATGTTAAACTGGTGCAATAGATACGGTACACCTTGGCAGACTTGCCTGGAGAAGTAATGGTAGAAGAGTCTGAAACACGGCCCCTCCGTCCTATTGCAACCCCAAGCGACCCCAGGTGACTCCAAGGCAGATAGCTCACATGTGAGCGATGCAACGTTGACTAATTCTTCAAATCAGCCTTGGGCAGCGGTTAAACTCAGGCTATGTGGAATTTGTTACTGGATTTATATACTACCTTGTCGGTGAGGTGCGGCGAGCTAAACACGCCGTTATACATCTTGAAGGATCGCGGTTATTCTTTAACGCTTCATGTCGTATGAATAAGCGCCATCGTTCAAGTCGTTGTCTTACCTCTGGGGCGCAGCTCTAGGCTAAAGCCCTAGGCCACGTTCGCTTAGGCCACATACTCCCGGTCTCAGGTGACTGAGCCCCCAACAATATAGTTCTTGTTTCCTACAACCTAAAAGAGGGTTGGAAACCGAGTAGGTCAAGGCAACGAGGCCATTGCCAAGGCTGCGAAAGTACCACCAGTGTTATGACGACCAGTTGAATGGAATATCCAACTCAATTACCTGACTAGCTACCTGGTAGGTAGGTACCTAGCAGGTAGAACGCGATCGTTGAAAACCTTTTGCACAACGCTCGGGGAATTACCAGGCTTTCTCAAGAATACCCCGCGATGATCGTCAAGATGACTGAGGTCAAATCCGATCAACTCAGCCCATACAAAGTTCAGGTTGTTGAAGCCAACGAACTCCCTCAAAGCTCTCTAACTCAACCCAACAAATCTAAATCGCCATTATATGGGTATCTATCTCAAGGTGAGACGTTTCGTTCGCAATGAATCCTCTTGGGTGAAAGGCAATGTAGGTCGTTTTCAACTGATGTGCTCCCACGATTCGTAATCCCTCAACCTCCATGCATTCATACACTTCGCAGCTATACCGTAATATACCAGGATGATGTCAATCCAAGATGCAGAGTCGAGACCATCTTTCGAGTACTTCTGTATACAATACACGTATCAGAAGACCAATTATACCGAACCATTACTCACCGGCCCTATTTACCATCGCGATTCGTTCGATATATATCAGGAGAACCGCGCCCGCAAGAACGGGGGAAGACGACGCATTATCCCCCTAGACGATGACAACAGCGAAGGTTACGAGAAGCTTGAGGAAACTTCCCCGGTGAACCAACTCATTATCAAAGCCCGTCAAGTCTGGTCTACCCTACCATGGTCTGCAGCTGCGAGAGAACGGCGAAAGAACAGATCTCGGTCATCTTCCGATGCTAGCTTAGGTCAGGACTCATCTTCTGCGCCGGATGAAAAAGTGTCTACATCGAAGTCGCATAAGTCGAAACATACTCGGTTTGCCAATTAGCATTAGAGACCCGCTCATGGGATCGACAGGTTGCGATGGGGTCTGATGCGACAGATATACGTTTCTAGCAAGCAGAGCACCTACCTATTTACGTACACTATCTTCTTAACCGTACCACGAATAAGATGACCTCATTTCATCCATGGACATTCGGCTTACTACATCAGATAGAAGAAGGTTGGCCGCCTTCATTGTACATGTTGTACATACCTGAGTACGGATTTAACGTGGACCATCCGTTCGTTACCTCACTAAACACTATACGGCTCGCTTGCCGGGCGGATCTATAGGCTTTGTACGATCACAAAAGTTCATGTATACCTAATATTAGGTAGTCTAAATACGCCACAGGAAGGAAAATAATACTATCCTTAGCACACAACATATTCTAAATGTCTCATACTGTAACGGCTAAGATCTAATGTACCCATTCACATGTTCGTCACATCAACGAGATGAGGGGTTATATTGATGTACCCTTCCCTGATCCAAGCATATCCAATTTCTCAGCCCCGCCAAATTGACGAGTTGATCTTAGTCTGGCCTCGTGCTGGCTGCACGACATGTACTGTGCCCCGGAACGGCGTTAGGCCTCCCAAAATTTTACCAACGGGAGACCGTCGTTGCTCGGGATTTGCAGCCCGTATGCGCATCCCCTCGCATTTGACACATGGCAGACTGCACGAAGTGCATAAAGCTGAAAATGCATTGAGCGTTCTCGTTGGGTTAGGTGCCGGACTTGGCTCCATTCCCTCCCACGCCTCTGAAGATTATAAGAATAGCCGGCTCCGGACGACCGTTAGTACCTCCTTCATTAGCCTTACTTTTATATACTATGTAAACAACAACATTTTACTATCTAGAAGATTATTAGTCAACATTCCTTTATAGTTGCATTATAGAGAGCCTCATCTAATAAAGAAAGATATCTCCTAATTAAGACCGCCAAGTCTCGTAGCTCCTAGGCAGCAACATCTAGACCATCTTATATTAGTCTGTGCCCGGCTCAGGTACAAGCGCCAAGCTGAACCTCTACACTCCCTCATCATGAAATCGAAGCTCAAAGACAAGCTTCCGGCATCCTCCAGCTTCGAGTTCCTAACCTACGATCCTTCAGCCCCTCTAAACGCTCCACCGGATTTATCTGTTAAGAAAGACGCCTTCTGGAGCTACTGCGGACCTCTTCTAACCTCAGAGGATGATCTCCCGTCTAGTTTACACGACTGGACTCAGGCCGTATTATGCGGCTCGCTACTCCCGCTCCTTATCCCATTCCTAACTTACATTAACGAGTTTATCGAAGCGGAGGGCTTGGATCACTACTGGCTAACTATCCGGACGACAAAAGCGACAGCCAAATTCGACAGACCGCGATGGCATACCGACGACCTATTCTTTAGTCGTGGGGGTAGCGGGCTAAGGGAGCCACCCTCAAGTCCGCCACCATCTACACTTGAAAAGAACACCAAGACCAAAACCAAAACCAAAACCAAAGCAAAAAATCAAGCTACCATATCACCGCCAGAACCACAACTAGACCTCCAAACCTCCTGGAAACTTTGCGCCACCCTCCTCGGCCCCTCAACCCTCTTCATCCCGTCCCCGCACCAAGCCCTCGCACGGCAGACCTCCCAGCGCACCAAGCTCGCCCTGAGCACCCCGCACCCATGCACCTCTCTGCGCTGCGCAGCTTGCGCCGCGACCTCCGACTCGGTGCGTTCTTCTCTCGCAGCCTCGCTCTCACCCCTGGGTCTGGTCCAGGCGACGCCGGGTCAGGTCGCGGTATTCAGGATCGGAAGCGAGGACGGCGCGGTGCACTCGGAACCCGCGCTAGGAGGCGGGGATAGGGTCTTCGTGAACGTGGTGCCGGGGCGGAGAGCGGAGCTCGCGGGGCTGGTGAGGAAATGGGGGATGAGTTTCCCGCGGTCGTGGTGGATTGCGCCGGGGGTTGGTAGGGAAGGGCGATGAGGTGGCTTGTATGAATGTGGGAGAGGAGAAGAAGGGGAGCAGAGGAGGTAATGATACCTAGGTAGACTATGTTGGGAGAGTATGTGAGATTAGAGCAGATGTGTTGACTGGCTTAATAATACCCCTAAAGAAGTAACCCGCGGCTTCTACTGAGTGCTTTATACATCGTGTTGTCCTACTTATTTCAGCAATGCGTTCGGTGAATACCTTACAGGGCAGACAAGACAAGAATACCTCGCAGGGCAGACAAGAATGCCTCGTATGGTAGCTGGTCAATAAGACTGAAAACAACTTGGACCTTCGCAATTTTTAGAATCGCATGAGCTGGATGAAGTAGCGACGTCTAAGGTAAGTTAAACTATTGACTGTCCCTCTAGACTCATTTTAAGCCGTAATTTTTGAGGCAATGCTCGCTAAAGTTACCTAGGTACCTACCTGTACAGGTATCTTATTGGGAATTGGTATTTGCAGTCAATCTAAGATACTGGGTAATATACCTACCTACCCATAGTAAAAACATTTTGGAAGTTCTGTCTCATAAGTCACCAAACTAGCAAAGTAAACACGGAATGAGGAGAGTAGATAGTCTTGATGGTTTGAATAGAGACCTTGATTTCGCCACATATCTACCTGGGTATCATAGAAACACAAATTCCTAATGGAAGTGGTACACTCATAACGTAGGTTAGTATGACTTCGGTTCATATCCAATTGTTTTCCCCTTTCCCTGCTCTTATTTTTGCCTCTTCTAACTCAGCGGCCATCTTCTCTTTCCTTGCTCGGGATTGGTTGACCAAGAAGCCGAGTAGATTCATGATTCTTTTGCAGAGATCAAAGTTGCGGTCTACAGGGAAACGAGCTTTATGACTCTGCAGACAGACGTTGAACCGAGCACCCTTTTCACTCATAAAAAACTCCACGATTCGCAATGAGAACAGTGCCGCATGAGGAAGGAGCTCGAACGGCTTGTTATTGCAGTGCCACTTCACCGTTTCTCTCAGTGGCTTGCCTCGTGGTGGCCTCAATGCTCGCAAGTCGTAAATGTATTCGTCAACGTCCTTCCAGTCTGGCAGCGACTTGTTTGTATAGCCTGACGAGAGACACCTGTTCGCATATTTACGGTAGGCTTCTGTGACTGGGAAAGCTTTGATAAGCTCTCCGGCAACATTCTTGCTAGTTAACCGAAGTGCAGTCTGAAGCTCCTGTAATGTCTTCGGGGCATTGGGAGGTGCTGCCATTTTTCGTTCTGGCCAAATCAAGACCAAACTCAAGGGCTGGCAGTAACTGATTCTTAAGTTGTCTGAGCCGAGTATGCTTAGTCCGAAGCTCCACCCATTGGTACCAAAGCCCTTTGCGCGTAAATAAATACATTGCTTGAACAGACTCTTAGTTTGCTTAATAGTGCATTGTATAGCGACACAATGAGCTTGTGATGTGGTTGTCTTCAGATTGAGTGGAAATTGGGACAAGGTTAGCCAGAACAAAGAAAGAACTGTCCAAGGCTTATGTTAGGATTATGACTTTGAGACATAGAGGCTAGTCAACTAACATACCGTGATATCCGCCTTCATCTTTCCATCCAGAACTGAAAGCCCAGTAAAGGGCAATATACTTCGACACATATTAATACTCGAAAATCTCGGTCAACCCTTTAAGACATTCCAGGGAAGGAATCCCCCCATGGCGAAGGGAGTTGATTCAATTGAGGGGTCGCTAATAGTCGTTGAGTCGTCTCCGCTGTAAAAACCATCGACTGAGCATGGAAAGTTGAGATCTATAAGGAGGGGATCTGTGTTAGGTAAGTTAGAATATTTTATCATCTTATAGTTGGCAATTCGAATGAAAATAGTAGAATGGAGGTAGAATAGAGCGGCTTGTGTTGTCATATGCGATATATACAAGAAGTTTATACCTTGCAGGAGTAACGTACCCTGAAAATCAATTTGATCGAATTCATCTTCCGCATTAGTAGAACTCGACGTTGGAGTACTCGTGCTTTTCAGAACTAAAGCTATAGCTTCCATCGCTTTTCGAGCGTGTCTAGACGTGCCGGCGAACCTCTGCCAGCATTCTGAAGACCTTGTTAGAAGTTTACTAATCTCCTCTGAACTTATCCCCTGAATAGTTGTTTGCGGAGCCCCGTCGATCTGCTTAACGTAATGGCATAGGATACCGGTCGCTAACATGAACTCGTTGTTCATCACGGATGAGAGCTTCCAACGAGCGTCGTATAATAAGGCGTCCGGCTTGACCAAGTCGTAAACCATATGTTGGTATTCGATAATTTCGACGGCTGCCTTCAGCGTAACGTTTCGCGAGTAACTGTAACGTTCGTTTTGTGTGTGGGCCATGAAGTACTTCTTGTGTAGTACGATCTGTAATCTGAGGAAACATATCTGTAACCAGACCCTCTGCATAATTAACTGTGGCGGATCGGTTATTGATTGTGCTATGGGTTGCATCCTAAAGGCAGGTGGAAGGCGGCGCTGATTGGCGAGCACTTTTTGATCCATAGCCAAGATTTCTTCGTATTTATGGCGTCTAGTATCCGTAGCTAGATCACGAACTTCTTCCCATAGGTGCGCGACGCGAGATCTCGTAATGATGTATAGAACGGGTGTTAGCTCGCTTTCGGGTCTTTCTGGTGGTAGTTCTGTAGTATCTTCGTCGAAGTCGGTATCCCTTAAATTGTGTGGCTCTTCTGTGTCTATCTGGTGATCCTTGAGCATACTAGGTAAGCCCATCTGGGAAGCAAAGATAAGGTTAGCTTGGTATACGGCTGCCCAAGTTCGCCTTCTCATCTCGCCCTCAAAGGGGGATATGACGGGGAAGTTCTTCGGGTCTCTGTGATAACCCATCCTCATGGCGATATTCAAAATAACACCTAATAATATATGGGTACCAAATTCTGAGTCCTCGTGGAGCAAGTGCTCGATGGCAATGTAAAGGATAAGTGCCTGTATCACATGCGGACCGCCTTTGGTGTACCTACCCAACATCAGACACTGGACGACCTTCTCCCGGTACGCTCTTACAAGGATAGCGCTCTCCATGTCAGAAGGTTGAGTGCTCGGATCGTCACTCGCATGTGGTAATGAGAGTAAAATCGAAAGCGACATTATGGCAAATAAGATGCCTACCCACATGATGGGGGCTGATGAATTATCTTCCCAAAATTGCTCATACTTGGGTGAAACAGCATATGTTAACATGGAAACAGTGGGTACATGCGATGAGAACTTACCTGTCTGATAAATTGAGTGCTATGTAAGAGTGCTACTTGAGAAATATCAGTATGTACCTCTATGTATACAGTCAAATAGGTAATAACGGACCTGGATGTAAGTCGATGGTATTAAAAAATTTAGATATTAGTCTATCGACGACGGGCCGAGCCGGAAGCGTGCTTAGAATCTCCCCTCTGCTAATGTGGGCGAAGCGGCCATATAGCAACTGAGGGTGGGGCCCATACTCGGCAACAGCTTGCGGCGGAATGGCAGAACGCATGGTTGAAGAGGGCTCCGAGGTATCTTGGAAGCAGTCCTTGAGCTCGGAGATACCATCTAAAAGGGCAGTCCAATGTGCGCCGTCAGCGTAGTTAACTCCAGCGGGAGTGTTTGTCAAGGTTCCACAATCAGACGGCTCTGAGGACCCGTTTGCTCCTACGCCGGGGTCAGGATAGCCCTCGACGGGGGAGACGGAAGTCTCGGGTGGTGGTCCTGATGTTACATTTGACGGGTTCTTCGGCGCTGCTTTTTGCATAAGAACATGTACAAGGCTCTCTAGCTCACGGATACGGTTTTGCACTGTGGTAACAGGTTCTCTATCTGAGGGACGCGACGCGGCATCCGGATAGGTACAGGCCATAGCTAGGCCTCTCATGGAACATGTACGACATGGCTGCTGTCTATCACACTTGACCCTATTTGAAGTGAGTGGGAAGGCACAGGAGAACTTGAAGAGTATAGAAATATGAAATGGAATAAGACGTGAATTGAGATAGACTAATGTGAGATGAGACAAGATGAGACAGGACAGTACAAGACAAGACAAGACGAGACTAGATGAGATGAATTAGGCTGTTGGCTACATACTTGCGTCTCCTGCATGGATTACATGATAACTGAGGCTTGTCCCGGCGCCGGTTCGGGGGAGGTAAAGGACGCTGTCTCGTTGGAGGTGATTCGGCCATATCTTCCTATGGCATGTGTCATTGGCCGTGTGTCGGGTTCAGCCAAGGTGCATCGGGTGCGTCTAATGTTTAGCCATCCCATAAATGGCGGAATGGGCATAGAGTAGGGGAAAAATTATTATGATTATCAATGATCTTGGATAATCTTTTTCGCTTTCTAAAGGATTATATCCGACTATCCGACCCTCCGATCATCCGACCATCCGTCACCTATAAATGACCCCCATGTCCCCTGTTTGTTCCCATTTTGTTCCCATTTTGTTCCCATATTTTAAGGGCTTTTAGACGGGGCGGGACGGGGATGACAAGGCTAAGCTTGATTTTTACTTAAGTCTTAAGATGCGACTTTCATAAGTTGAGAGCAATTATGAACATAACTTTCTTCAACCTTGAATGCTACTTCCATATCAAGTTCTTTCATTATATGGAAGATTAGATAATGGTCAATTGTCAATTGCTCCTCTAATGCCTAGTGGCATCCATGGATTGTAACCTAGAATCATTCTTTGTCTCTGTCAACTCAAGGTCAAGTTACCATCAATTTTGGCCGGATATGACACAATGTCCACAATTCAACAACGCAATTATGAAGATTATATGAGCTGAGGAATAATAGCTCGAATATCAGACCAATAATCTCTTTATCACACCCAACTCTTTTATCACTCGCCCATGCATCCCAAAATACTCACATTACATGATGTCATCACGCCTCACACCTAAGCCTGCTTAGCCACCTGGCATAGCCAAGCTGTCACCCCACGGCATCTCGGCATTACTTGGTAAGTCGTCCAAACTCCGGTTCCGGTCAGAAGGAGACCGCGTGATTTCTTGCCTCAAATGCCACTTGAGCCTCTTTTGTCCACCAGCCTTAGCTGCCTAGCTTCGAACCAATGGCGAGTCCACCACTCGACGACGACGACCCTCCACCCTATGTCGTCGGCAATCATAACGATGCAGGCGAAATTCTTCAGCCTGTCATTCTCGTGCTAACAGGCCATTTCATCCGCGCCCAGACCGTCGACGGCACTCCGCTGTATGAGTTATCCCGGGATATCCGGACATCTTCGACGAGTGAAGCCCAGCTTGCCCAGGTGTCGCTCGAACGCCTCATTCACAATGTACGGGTAAGCGCCAACGGCACACCTCGTGTGTTACACCGAAACAGGCACATATTCGAGCTGAAGCATTTGCCGCCAGTCATATCTACCGGATTTCCCTACTGCTTGGACGCAATGTCGCGACACGCGCTAGGGAACCTGGCGCTAAAGTCTCCCTCATTCCCGCGGTCATCCTTTAAGGTCGTAAGGGTCAACGAAGAGAAGGGAGACGGGCTTCCCAAGGGTTATAAAGCAAGGAAAGAATCATTAAGGGAGGGCGAGATGATATTCGAGATAATTAGGAAGCGCGGTCATTATGAGTGGATGAGCCCGGAAGGAAACCGCATTGCGGTGGAAGACGAAACGGACGGCAATCATAGATTGATAGTTACGACGCCCGTGATGAGGAAAACGATGGATGCTATGATAGGTGGTTGGTGCTTGAGGATCTGGCGTGATAGTATAAAATCGAACCACCGGTCTCGAAAGCCACGTAAGTAGACTGTATCAAACGCCGTTAGGCTTTGAGTACGCGCTGATCTCTAGAAGTTAGGACTCAAGTACGCAGTGGGCGTGAGATTCTTCCGAGATGGTGGTGAACGGGATAGTATGACCGACTAGCGCGCCGGTCCTTGTATTAAACTCATCAGCGGGAC
Organism: Annulohypoxylon nitens; assembly: GCA_022496965.1. Classification (NCBI taxonomy): domain Eukaryota; kingdom Fungi; phylum Ascomycota; class Sordariomycetes; order Xylariales; family Hypoxylaceae; genus Annulohypoxylon; species Annulohypoxylon nitens. The sequence continues at coordinate 3,672,550 of MU386621.1, read as the reverse complement.
GAGTGGCCACGACCACGACCACACTTATAACCACCCGGCTTCAGGGCAAGATTGAAGCTTTCTGAACACCAACCACGAAAGGCCTTGGCACCAAGAGGGTGCGAGAACCTTGCACGATTACGAATTGTATGTATTCACGATATTCACGATGTTTATAGTTTTGTTTCATAGCTCACATTTAAATGGGGTTGACTAAGAACACTTCGTCACGTCCAATCTCATTGGTGATCAAACGCGGATTCCCTACTCACCCCCCGGATCTACCACCACAGATCTTTACACCAAAAATAGCCAGATACGCACAAGAGACGCCGTCCGAGCCCATTTCTAAACTTTCGGATATCTGAAATCGGCCAGTAAAACGTGATCTTTCTTGATTCTAGCGAATTGAATGCGTCCGTTGACGATCTTGGCGCCAAGGCGATCAACACTGATAGTTGTGGTTTGAAACATCCCATTATTAGTGCCTACACAATTCGTTTCATGCTTTCTGGGCGCCGTGGTTAGCACGAAGATGGAGGGTGCGCGGTCTATCTTATAGTAGTCGTATAGAAGACATATCTTCGTACTTCGTGAGATCTTGCACTTGCTCTGCTTTAGGGATGCACTTGTGATTCCAGGTCACTTCATTTTTCTTCACTTCGAATCTTGGGCTGTGCCCTCACTATTCACCATCTACGGCAGGTCCCAATTTGATAAGATTTCTTTCTTAACGGTTGACTTGCTCTCTCCTCCCCTTTTATCAATCTTCTGGGAGCCTTAGACTGGCAAAATTTCAATAGTGTTGCATATTCATCATGAGGTGGGTTTTCAAGGAGTCTATCGTCTGTACTTAGCTTCTAATCAAGTTAAAGGAGCCCAATATATCGAAGGCGTGCTCGCGCAAATGACCTGAGGATATCTGTCCGCGACGACGCCCCGAAAATTCCTGATGACCCAAATTTATCTGATTCTGATGATGACGATAACGATGATGGGATACCAGACTCACCTTCGCCAACTTCTCCTCACTTCCCGCCTCCTCAGATCAGTGGACCTCCACAACCGTCAGGAGAGACTTCGTCATCACTTCAGGTTTCATCAACAGTCACCGACTCTGTCTCTTCGCAGCCAACGACATCAGCGTCGAGTGCGTCGAGCACTAGCGTATCAGTCACACCATCGTCTTCGATTAGCGCCAGCATTACACAGAGTGCAGATGCAGAGCCACAAAACACCGACGTTGTTCAAGCGCAAGCAAGCCAACAAGGGGGTGGTGCCCCTTCCATGGGTAGAGGCGGGACTATAGCATTCGGCACAATCGGTAAGCCTCTTTAATTCGAGCGAGGGCTCACTTAGGTATCGCAAAAGACTAACGAATGCACTTCCAACCCAACAGGAGCTGTAGTCATTATAGCAGCCCTAGCGATTTTCGTATGGAGATGCCGGCGACGGCAAAAACGCAAAAGCGGAAGTGTTTTCTCCAGATCCACGCCACCCTCTGGCTTCAAAAGGATGGAAGAAGCTAGGCGTCCGGTTACAGCAGATTATGGATCATCAAGAAGCACGTCGTCACGAGATACGCCATCAAGGATTATGGATAATCTCATGAGAGCGGCGTATGCGGCCGAAGACGGCAATGCCTCACAGTATGGCGCATACGCGGATGAGAAAGGGCAATCCAACACATTTGGGCCTGCTGCAGATCCAAGGCAGCCGATGTCTGTGAGACAATCGAGTGCCTCTGTTCCACAACCCCCAATGAGCGGCGGTACTAACTCACTTTACGTGAACCAACTGATGTCGGGGTTCTATAAGGGCCAAGGAGCAGACGGGCTGACCGCTCCTCCTAACGCGAGAATGCCTCCACCGGCAGCTCCATCGGTAGCTGGACAAACTGAGGTCACGGCTAGTTCAGAAAGCACATGGAGGACGTGGGGTTGGTCACAACCGAAACAACAACCTAAAGAGGGTTGGATTGATAAATGCGTTCGCCTCGGAGGATTGAGATGAATCGAAACCGTTTGACCGTTTGAAGTGAGCAGATTCGGACCTCTGATCGAGTTGTGACATTTGTTGAACGAAACTTTGTGAGATGCGCGTATTCAGTCATTACAGTTTTTGAGATATTTGAGATTTGAGAGATACCATTTCATTCGAGAGCGCAATTAATACACCGATTTTTATACAAGAGCCAATTATGTAACAGATATTTATTTGACTTTTGCTTTTTTAAATACGGACGGGAAGCGGCAGTCAGCCATACGAGAATCGTAATTTATACCTGCAAGTACATATTTAGTACCTTTGTACCCAATTAGCTGTTGGCGGTGCCGATGGTCCGGATAAGATAGTGCCAAGACGTCATCCCGGTTCCGACAAATAAAAAGTTGAAGCAGTTAAGTGGCAGAGCGGCGGGGATTGGCTACTCGAGGTATACATCAGGTATGTACTAGGTACGGATTGGGTACAGATTGTACCTCATTTGTACCTCGGACTTCTTACATCGTGAAACCCCTGAGCTGACGAAGGTTTAATCTTTCGTAATGTCTTCCAAAGCTGCTTCCAAAGTTGTAAAGTTGCTTCCATCGCAAATTCCACCATCTTTGAACAGATGGGCTTCTTACCAAGATGCATCTGCAGTCGCGTCTATCCGCGCTTCATATGCGATGGAAGCAACTCCCTAACCTTCACAAAGTCTTAGCAGTATTTGCACTGCTGCTATTTTTAATAGGTACGCCCAATCCCGATCCCGTGTCCGATTCACGATGTCTCGTGCGTGCACCGATGATCTAACAAAGGACGTTAATATAGTAATATTCATACAACCAACACCGGAAACTGCTCGTAGTGGATGGAATCGCCTCACCCAGTCCGAAAATGGCCCTCTGGCAGGCGGAATCCCCCTTCGTGTCATGTTCATCGGCGCTTCCATGACCCTCGGCGAACACTCGACTGGCGAAGTGGGATACAGGAAGCAGATTAGAGATTGGCTGGTCTCTCGGGGCAACCCCGTCAACTACGTCGGCCAGGTATGTGTCAGATGGATCACTCATACCAAAACCTTCAGTCGTCCCAATCTAACCTCGCGTGCTCCCAGAACCGCTATGGCGACTTCAAAGATAACGACGTACAAGCCTTCGGCGCACAACCCATAAAACCAACCCTAGACCGCCTAAAAGAAGTCGTGCCCCAAGTACAGCCGAACCTAATTCTCATCAACGCCGGCTCAAGCGACTGCTTCCAGCTCGACCACTGGGGACCGGCGTACATCCTACAGAGCATGCGCGAGCTCGTCGATTTCCTCTTCGAAGCCTCACCGCGCGCTACTATTATCATGTCGACCATCATCACCTCCCCTTGGGACGGCACAGAACGCTGCGTCAAATCCTCGAACGCGCAAATCCGACAAGTCGCTATAGATCTGATACGCGAGGGCAAACCCGTGACCATGGCCGAGATGCACTACGATCAAGGACTGCCGAACCGCGTCGAGCGCGCAGATATCGGGCCCGATGATATGCATCCCACCGATAAGGGATACTTCAAGATGGGCGACATATTCATGGAGAAGATCCTCGAGGTCGAGAAGAACGGCTGGCTGAAGCGACCCGTAGATAATGGAGTCCCGGCCGACGGCGAAGCAGCAAGAGATGCTGAGGACGCGATTAAAGAGCAGGAAGAGAGGTTAAAAGAAAAGCAAGATGCAGAGCCTGGGAAGACGTTGCCCGGCAGGAGGATTAGACGGGCGTTCAGGGGACGACATGCAGCTGCGCCCGTTTAGGCAGATATCTAGAGATCCATCCGCGGGGTGGTATTGACACCTTAGTAATTGCAAGTACTTTGGTACGACGTCATCGCGATTTTACCGGTAGGAAAATGGGAAAATGAACTAGGTGGCCCATAGAAGTGGGATAGATAGATTGCGGGAAGATCCGCGGTCAGATATTCTGTAATACATATTTGTAACAAGAGAACTTGCCAGCTCTGAGAATTTAGCTGGCTCGTGGTATTTATTTTATATTCTACCGTATTTTCATATTTCATTCTCATCCTCTTGGGGCTGGCTGTGTTATGTCCTAGGTGACACCTAGTAAGTATTTCCCAGAAACAGCTTCAAGTCGCGTGTCTTCGCTAAATGCAACCTAGTTTGAAGCCTTCCCCAGACTTCCTTTTTCGGGGTTTTTAGACGAGCGAGGCTTTTTCTCGGTGTTTATGGTAGGAGAAGTCTCATGTCGCACACCAGCCTGAAAAGAGAGAAAAAAAAAGTAGGGCCCATGTTGATGGGGAGCTGTTAGAATTATGCCCGCGACGGGAATCGAACCTAATAGACGGTATCAGATCAAGATCCTACGACGGGCGACAAACTTACCCGCAACCTTAGGATGAATCTGAAGACATCTAAGAGTCCTATGCTCTCGCCGATTGAGCTACGCAAGCTGTTATGAGCAGTGTTTTTCTTGGTTTCTATAGAGGTAGGTAGGTACCTAGGTATGTATAAGGTCTAAGTTGGTAGATGCTATCATGAGTCAGAGCATGGCAAACTCGATCCTAATGGTGATAGGAGAAGACCATTCATTCGTATTGCTAATATGATAAGTTTTACTTCACAGTACATCCTCCTAGAGCAATCAGAACCCTAACATCCGTTCATATAACGTTGCCTGCTCTCCGATGGGCTGGATCAGTGTATAGCTAGCCGAGCTATTAAACTCTTGAACGCCGTTGATCAAGTACAGCGGCGTGAGGTTTCCGTCGTCACTGAAATAGAACTGTGGCCGCTCTCGTCGATAATAGTCAGTCCTACCACCATCTGTAAAGTACACTGTCGTGTTGTACGCCGCCTGCAACTTGAATGTCCAATTACCTGTCAGACTACGCGAGAATAAGTGTCCTCCTACTCGAGGGTACTTCTCGCTCCTCTCCGCTATATCGATCATCCAGTGGCAGAGGATATGCCAGTTTCCGCGTCGGTCTCGCCACAGAAAGGGATCTTCTGTCCAGTGATCGCTGTAGTCCGACATATTCCATGGCATCGACTTGACCAAGTCATAAGGACCGTTAGAGCTATTGGCAAGGTAGAGTAAGTTGTCCTCTACGCCGAGTGCTATTTCAGGAGTAGGGTTATCCTGTGTCCACAGTGGCCATGGAGCTGGATTAGTCGCATCGAAAAGAAACTTTGGGGGATCCCACGGTCCACGAATATCAGGGGCACTGGAAACGGAGATGTTGTTTGCCCACTTGTAGGATTTACACGTATTTGGTGTGTCCGTCTCTATTCCTATGGTATATAAAAGATATTTCTCATCCGCTGGACTCCACACTACTTTGGAATTGTGGCGGAATGTACCCAGAAGTTCTTCCGCATAAAAAAACGGACCAGCCGGACCCGTACGCGACTCGGCGCGAACTACGGTGCTAAATGGCCTCCAACCCGCTAACCCGCATCCGTGAGAAAATTGGTCAATGATCAGGTGAAAGAGCTTCCTATCAACGCGATCTCGAACTACGGTCCCACCCCATGAGGAATTACCCTTTGCGCCGTAGAAGTCTGGTAAAGTGAAGTTCGTGTAATTATAACCCGTCCATCGCGTCGCGGGCTGGAGGTCGAGTTGGCCGCAATCATCCGACTTCCATCCCGGATCGCATTCACAATTGCTTGACGACTGGTTGCAGATGCTGTTAAGGCTGCAGTCTTCGTCTGTCATACATGCATCAGCGACAATACGCAATGTCGTTAGTAAGACTAAGAATATTTTCAAGAACGAAGCAGGCATATCCAAGTGATTTAGAATTCTCTTCACCGAGGGCTAATTAGCATTGTACTATTGGCTTCGTGATATAGTGTCATCGGGAGTTTGCTTTTAATTGTGGAGAAATAGGGGGCATAGATGAGGAGATTTTCGGTCGTCTCAATTGCCCTCGGTATACTACGCCCCGACTCTTATGGTATTTCTCCGCAAGTAGAACATGGGATACCATGATGTCTTGTTGTAAGCAATCGCTGAACTACAATCTATATAGAACGTCTACGGACCAAGACAAATGATCATAAAATTTTCTCTTGACTACTAGATACCTAGGCAAGTCATTGAAGATCATAGATGAATAATTTGTTATGGAATGAGAATTTCATATATATCGCTTCGAAATGACTAAAATGTGACCAACTGAACTTGATACTCACTTCAATGATTCTATTGCGACATGTCAAGCTTTGATCCGTTTTTTCTTGTAAGGAGCTTTCAAATAGGGGCGTCAACCACGCTTGTAATTTCGCTTATGCCTCTCATGAAATGTTACGAGTTATAATCCATCTCACTTAAGTTTCGTATAGAGAATGAATATTTGCTCCAAAAAACATATCCATGAACTCTAGCGAAATGATAGATCATACATTTAGAGAATATCGTCAATACGGACGTTAGATGATTTTGGTAACTACAAGTGTATGATTTGCAATCCAGTGAACGTACGATAGTGAAGACTGAACTTTTATTGGTAGTGGATATATGGAATTAATTCATACTCAAATTTAAAAACATATTGACTCATTGTTTCTTAATTGAAATTTTGCTCTTTTAAACGATCTTGTTGCACACTTGGGTGACCTTGTGTGTTCTGTTAATTGACTTATTTCTCATAAATGATGATTCTTTAAATAACGTATCCCCTCGTCGTCCAGTTTAGTAATTGGGAATAAATCCTTAATTTCGACCCAACCTGCGACATGCATAGCAGCAAGTTATTGAATCCTCTTACTTTTCGACATATGTCGTTCATATTTATCGAAATCCAATCGAGATATGTCACGTATAAATGTGGATCTATACTCCCCGCCACACCTAGATCTGACTTGACATCTATAAATGCTACATGACCCCAGATCTTCCAGCCCGTGAGAGCGCTCTAAGATATCTCGGATATCTTAGATATGAGCTTGTCAACTTGATTTTCTGGCTATGACAACATACACTAACGCAGCACAGATGTTGTATTGCCCAAATGCGCCTAATATCCAATCCCAAGTGACGATAGGGGCAATATGCACATCTGAATCTGTCTAATAAACAACAAAGGGTCCTTCTCCACCAGCAGGGGGCTACGTGGTGAAAATGGATCTTGCGGCTAACACGGTGCTGGTAGCCCAAGTGGGACCGTGTATACACTGTAGAGAGACTCTGAAGTTATTCGAGATTCTGTGATCGCGACGTGAAAATTGTATGGTATCCCCGGATTTCACTACACTCGACAGCTGCTCGACATAGACGGGCGGGTATTCAAATTTAAAGACGCATGAGCCTACAAGTCCATTGTTGATTGTGAATGCATGTGTATATGAGACACCTGCGTCTAGCTGCATGAATTGAGGGTAGAGATCGCACAGTGCGAGAGGAAAAAGGGATCCTGGTCAATGCGTCTGGCGGTAAGAGAGGCAGGAAAAGACTGATTTAATTTGTTACCAGAGAATGCTCTGGTCTTTGTCCCCGTTGATGTGTTTTAAAGAGTGGTTTACTCATAATAATAGTTTCCTGGGGAGTTATCTGACCTCTTTTTATGATACCCATCTTGCTTGTTGAAAATTGTGCTTAATACCTAATACCTAAGTTTTGAAAGCTCGTCGAGTGTTTTCAGGAGGACATCAGTTGGACGATATTGGTTATCAAGGTCCACCCCTCAGTGAAGTTGTATCTCTTAAGCGTTTATACTCCGGTTTAGAGCTGCCCGACGGCTGAGTCGACGACTGCTATGGCCAGCTTCGGGACCGGAGGTGCCCCTACCTCCCAGCCCCCGACTCCCGCCTTCGGGAATAGCTTCGGGGGCAGCGGTGTCTTCTCACCGACAACAACACAAGCTCGTCCTCATACGAGTTTATTCGGTACCCTTAGTAATCCGGAAGCCCGACCATCAGCTACAAGCGGGAATCCCTTCGGAACACCTTTACCCCCACAATCTCATCAACCATTCTCTAGTTTGGGTAACCCACGCGCATTTGGCATCGGGTCGCCCGCTCCCGTTCCAACTTCATCTCAATCACAAATTAATGTTCAAGCTCAACCTAAACAATCATCTCCAAGCCTGTTCGGTCCTAGGCCAACCGCACCGGCGGCGCCGACCGTGTCGCCTCTAGCTGCACCGGTAGCCAGCCCGTCACCAGTCGCACGGACAAGCCAAACGCCAGCAAGGAGTAACAGCAACAGAGTATCCCCTTCCAGGATATCACCAACCAGAACTTCATCCACGAGGGAAACTCCGATCAAGAGTTCCTCTACTAGATCTTCCCCTAACCGCGGCAGTCAGACACCATCTTCCGTCTCAAGCCAGTCGCCAACAAAAAGTCCAGCAACCATGTTTACGGCTAATTCCACGACATCATCAGGTACCTCGCAATCAACAATGGAGCAAGAGACGAGCCCCCGACCACCCAAGTGCTACATGGACCCTAAGGGGGACCTATGCCTGGAGGTGGGTCATCTCGCAGCCGAGTTCGTAGTGTGCTCCCGAGCCATGGCACGATCATCGCCCTTCTGGAAGAAGATGCTGTATGGAGAGTTTGCCGAGAGCAAGAGTGCGCAGCCTAAGGACGGAAAGACGCCGTGGGTTGTGAAGCTACCGGAGGACAACTCCGCCGCGATGAGCATCATCCTGAATATCATCCATAGTAGGTTCGATCAGGTGTCAGGCTACGAAGACTTTGTTTATACGACACATCTCTACAACCTGTGCGTCTTGACGGACAAGTATGACATGACCCATATCTTGCGACCTTGGGCGAAGGGCTGGTCGCGCACCACGCATATCCAGTGCGAGAAGCTGGGTCAATCTTTGCGATCGAAGTTCTGCCACGAGCGACTTTGGATTGCCTGGGAGCTGGGCGATTTCGTCACTTTCGATGCGATGTCTAAGGCGCTGCTTTTGAATTCCTCGAGTTCGGCCGGTAACAACCTGCGTTACGTGGGAGCGTTAGAGCCGCCCGAGATTTATGGTGAGTCTGCTTACCTAATCTACTTATTCCTTGCTATGAAGTACGAGATTGATTAACCGATGTTACAGAAAGCATACAAAAGGCCCGTCTGTCCATGATCAAGGCACTTCTCAGCCGCCTCGATGGCATATTGCAAGGTCTCGTGCAGCAAAACAAGGCCCTCTGTTCGCGATATAAGGTATCATCCGAGAGAGGTGATTGCTTAGCTTCGATGCTGGGTACGACCATCCAATCCCTCCACAGCAACGGATTGTGGCCTATACCACAGCCTGAGTCGGTCGAGTGCAGCGTGTGGGATTTTGCGGCGAAGCTACAAGCCGTCCAGATCGAGGGCGATGCCGGAATCTACCACAAGTGCTCGCAAACGGTCGTTCTCAAAGCCGAGATCGAGAAGACCCTATACTCCATCCCCGAACTACTCTCCGAGATACATTGGCGCCACCTTCAGAGCCAGGCCGCCAAGTCCGGAATGCCTACTTTCGAATTAAGAGCTCACTAGGAGTGGCGAGAATGCTTCATGGTTTTCAAGCTGAACCAAACCGTGAAGAATTTCAAGGTTCTGATTCAAGAATACAAAATCAACGGTTGAAGGATAGTGCATCGGACAAACGGGGACATATTGGAATGGGTGGGGGGCATCTTAAGGGGGGTTAATGACGTCTTCCACTGATGACCGCCGGCAGAGTGGTGTGGAAGACAATTGTTTGTAATCGACGTGGCACAACATCCATGTGCTTGCTTTGTATGTATATAGGATGCCTACAGGTGCATAAATTGAGACATGACAACAAACCACCGCGAGACATTCGCACTGATCTAAAAATGGTGACACCTTGTCTCGGTGTAGGCCACGGGGTGCAACCGTCCTTCAGCTAGCCGTTAATTGTCAATAATGTGGTACTGCAGCGGGTAGTGGCAGCTAAGACATGTTAACAAACAGATATGCCCCTCGATTTGAAGATCTGAAGGGACAGACACCCACCTAGGGGGTACGAACCATATGATACAAAACCACGGTCCGTAGCACGTTAAACGCAGACATTAATACTCCTCTATGTAGTACTCCTAAATTCAACCACCACTGTGTATTCTTATTCCCCTCCAAGTCCAGCATATCCCCATTTACACGTCCATACTTCCCGGATCCCGACTTGTAAAAATCTTCCAAATCCTCTTGCTTATCGCCGGTCCAACAACGCGATCTGTAAAGGCACCATCCCTATTTGCACATTTTCTACAATTCTCTAATGCCAGCGGGCCTTCTGTCTCCAGCCCTCGTACCAGCTCGGCCACTGTCCCGTACTTGGCCGCAATGCCGTAAGCGATGGGCGCCGTGACGCGGGTCACCTCCTGTAACATCCGGACGTAGGTGTCCTTAGCATCCTCGCCCGTTCTTACTTGACCTGCTTCCATACAGAACCCAGCGTCGGCGGCGGCATCGCGAGCTTTGCGGTAGGGGATCGTGCTGATGTGTTGTGTGAACACAGCGACCCATTCAGCGGTCTGGACCTGTATGTCCGTGTGGTGGATCATGGCGCCGTGGACTACTTGCAGCGAGAGCAGCGCGTCTTCGATAATATCTTCATCGATGTACTCTTGCTGTGCGGCGTTCTTTCGCCTCCGCTGACTGGATGACGGTGCGGCGTCATTAACGTCGAGAGACCGGACGGCGGAGGCGAAGCGTCGGTTCTGGATGTTTTTGTTCTTACGCATCCAGGGCATGAGGCCTTCTATCAGGTATAGGAGGATGTTGTCCGGGTGTGCTGTCTTCATCTTTAACACGTGAGCTTCGAGGCTTTGGTCCTCAGCGCCGAGCACGAGCTTAACGAAATCGGCGGCTTCGAGAATGACCATGACGTGCGTCTCCGGCATAATGCGCATAGGGATGGGTTCCCAATGCCCGAGATCTTCGTTGTACTTGGAGGCTACTTTCCGCCGCCACTTGACAACGTTGTCGATGCGGCCTTGTTGGTACTCAAACTGGACGTCTATCTTACGGAGTAGTTCTTCGATCTGGGCCTTAATGCCGACGCTCAGAGATTCGGGAAGGTCTACTATCATCTCGGGCACGGCGACCTTCCTGTCGGTCTTGAGTTTGTTGACCTCGGCAAGTGCTTTCTCCTTCTGCTTCTCAACAGCCTTTTGCTCTTTTGCTTGTTCCTTTTCGATACGCTTACGCTCTTTCTCGGCTTCACGAGCTTCTGCCTTCTTTTGCTTTTCATATTCTTTTTCCTCGCTTGTTTTCTTTGGCTCCGCTGCCTTCTTCGCTGTAGGGCCTTTTGCCGCTGTCTTTGCCGTCACCGCCGTCTTGGGTTTCTTGCGCGGCGGAGAGGGCGTTAGACTATAGAAACGCTTGCTAGACTTGCCTTTTGAGAAGTCGAGATCAGCTATATCAGGCAAGTCATCGGAATCCGAGTCCGAGTCTAGAATTTGGATGCTATTGGTCTTTGCTTCTGGCATAGAGCTAGATATTGGGTCCCAAGCTCCATTCTTCTTAGACTTTTTGGACTGATATTTCGATGGCACATTTTCAGAGTCATCATCTGAGAGGTCGATCACTACTGGTCCTTTTGCCGGACCTTTGCCTTTTGGAGAATCCAAGGAATTATTAGATGACTGTTTGTTTGTGGCACTTTTTAATGGAGCGCGTATATCAGCTTCTCGTACAGGCGAACTCCTGAATGGGTCACTTGTCAAATCCAACCTAGAAGGCTTGGTATTTGCCGTCTGCTTCGGCGGAGAGCTTGCGAATGGATCCAAGGGATCAACTAGTCCAGTTGGCACTTTGCTCGGAACTAGCCCATTGGGAGAACTACTATGTTCGATAGGGTCTTCTATAGCGTTCCAGTTCCAGCGGTTCCCAAGTGGAGAATGCGGTTTGCAGTTCTTAGCAGCAAACGGGGCAGAGCTTGTTCTCTTCAAGATGCTTTCGTCTTTCCTTTTGACACTTGCGGCAGAAGTTGAGGACCGAGGTTTCTTGGCCGAATTTCCGTCCAGATCACCAGTTATATCAAAGTCATCTGAAAGGAACATGAAGTCATCACCATGTCGTGAAGTACGACCACCCGCGCGTTTCGAGCTCACGAGCGGGTCATGTGATACTTTTCCAGGCGGACCATTGTTTACCTTGAAAGTTGATTCAGTATCCGAGTCGAAGGCTCCATAATCGAGGGCTCTGGATGGGGGTTTCAGAGACGTTCGTGACGAGGCTGCGCCACAAGGGACAGTTGGTGGGGAAGGTCCGGCGGCTGGACTTGAAGATAATATGATTATCTCGGCTGCAGGTGGCATTGTATCGTCATTTCGATAGCGGGTGTAGCAATTAGTGTGCAAAGCTCGCGACGTATACCCAGAATGAAGCCAATTGATTCTTGGTCAAAAAGTGGAAGCGAGAAGATCAAACGGTTGGTTTGAAGGAGAACAAGGAGAAGCAAAGTTGGAGATGCTAAACAGATAGCATGATAACCGCCCAAACAGATAATTGGTTAAATTGGCTGAAGAAATCGTGTAACACAAAGAAAAAGCAAAAACGCGTGCATGACGCGTCGCACGTGACACAAACTTAATTGGATGCATCTATGGAGGGTTTTTGTCAAAACATTTGCTTTTTGAATTAATCCTCATCCGTAAATCTCCAATTATTATTAACGATGTATGCATTATCTAGATGTTCTCTATTCCGTGTTGGCGCTCCGATCTAAGGCGTGATGAAGGTGATAGAGGCGTTATGTGCATTTTCTACATCATCTTGCAGTCGACTTATGATCTCTCGCGAAATAACCAATCGCCAATAACCAAGGTTATGCATGTTTCACCTACGATAGATCTCAAGTCCATATGATCACTCATCTGCATCTCGGCTCGGTACTTGGATGCAAATGCCCGCATCCCACTCTCAGTGCCGAAAGTCGCATGCACTTACTGTGAAGTGTGAAACCTCGAAATCCATAATTAAGAGGAGCAGGAGGAGTTCGACATCAGCGGGTTGTTTCGTTTCCCTAGGATCAAGGAGAATCTAGATTGTTGGTGATGAGACTGAAGCTCCATACACGCTCCACATACGGGGACCACTCCGGATTCCTGTTAAACAGGGCCTCCGTCGCACCTCGCAGTGCCTGGAATATCGGATATCGGTGGTTCGGCAGGATGACTGGTAGAGTCGACAAGCGGTCAGTGGATATCTTCACCAGGTTTCTCGAAACACAGGATCGCAATAGTTGTTAGACGTGCTTAGGAAGACCTGCAGGGCCTGCTTACTTCTTATGATTCTTATGTCGAACCAACAATTCCAAATCGGGATTGAAAGAGCAAGATAGAGTGCACATCTTCAAATATTTCTCAAGAAGGCAATTCCTATCTGGGTATATCTAAGTAAGTAAATGTACGTGTAATAGACTGGCATCGCAGAGATAAATTTGCCGACTCGTTCTTTTTCATCACTTGCTTGCGCATACGCACAAGTACGTGCATAGCTAGTATGCACGCTCGGGCGCGGACACGGTGGAATTCAGCATACTCGGGTCTTGGCTGTCCATCATCACCATAGAATCCATAGAACACAACCAGGCCAGCTGCATGCGAGAAGGGTACTTGAAACATGCCGCCAATCATATCCCGCGCACGCCTCGACCTTTGGGAAACAAATTTGGGCAGGCCGTCTTAGCCCTGCGGCAATATCGGCGTAACTAAACCCGCCTTGTATTTTCAAGTACGCTCAGACTTTCTTAACTGCAAGTAGCCTGGCAAGCCTGGTTTTCCGACCGTTAGCCAGGCGGTGATCAGATCATGATCAACGCCGCCCCGGGAAAGGCGCACGGCCGAAGATTTCACGAGGTACGCATGTCTCTGTAAGCTGTACGCTACGTTGTACCTACATAGTACGGAATTGGAACTCTAGCATAAATCGCTGTCGATAGTTGAGGAATCCTATGGGATTATAAACAGGTGACGTCCGTGAACTTTCAAACTCGACACTAGAGAAACATTTGGTCAAGTCTGCGCGAATTCCGAGATATCTACAGTAAGCAGAGGAGTTAATCCTCTGCTTCGGATGGCGAAACACTCGATAGTGGGTTCGTCTTCATGCATTGATGGTGTCGGACGGAGGTTATTCACTGGTTGTAATTTGGAAGGATTATCGGCGTGGTCGGCGGGAGGAATTTAGAGTAGGAACATCATCTAATTCCGACGACGCGGACGAAATCTGGACGGATCTTCCCTTCAAAGAACGCTTGTATCGCCCGTCGCTCATGATCGAGTCCTAATCTGGTAGTCCGTTATCGTGTTGTCGTCGACTTCATGTTTGAAAAACTGGTATTTGTAGGTAATCTACTTTCTACTTTCTATGTAGCATCTTGTCGATGTTACCTTCAGGGTGACCTTGTTCAAATGTCACGAACTACTGTGGGATTCCCTGCCACCCGGGCGCTCTAGATTCAGAAATCGTAGCCTAAACCTGCTAGTTGATTAGCTCGCTTGCAATTTGTGACCTAGTGAGATGAATAATTTGATGTTGACGAATCTTCCGATGTTCTACTGTTGTTCTAAATCCGCGAGGTACGTTGTAAGCATCTCGTCTAGATCCTACCGTGCGGTGATACAACTTCTAACGGGCTTCAATGATACAATCAATTATTCGAAAACAGGGCCACATGTGATATGGAGGGGTAATGTGATCTGCGTTTACCTCGAGCGGTTCCTGGTCAAGATGTCATGGGATGCATGAGTATATGTAGAGATTAAGGATGCCGTCGCAGAAAATCAAGGTCAACCTTGCCGGGACTGCCTCATGCATGCACTTACTCTCCATCAGACGAAGATATGGGGGTTCAATGGGTTCAATGTTGTTCTGGGGAATTATCATGATACAGATGGTGATAGGAAGACTGGGTACTCCTTGCAAAATATTAGTCATTCGTAGCATCGGTGGACGGATCCCACGAATAAGTCAACACTGTTAGTCTTGGGGTTCGAGATGTTGCGGTTCTCATCACATCAGGGCTTCCAGTATTTTGTGCTATACAGTACCAAAACAACATCACGTCGGCAGTTGATATGTACTAGGGTAGACTACCGCAGCCTCAAGCGGCCCCGCCAATTTAACCCCGAGGCTATACTGCTGTTTTCTGAAGACTTCTCCAATACTGAATGGCTATTGAAGTACGGGCACATAGTGGCATACCCATTTTGCCGTGATGAGAGTTGAAAGTCCTCTATCTACGCCTCCGGATCTCTAGCATGTCTACCTAGGTACATCCCAGGTAGGTGCTTTATGAAAATAGGAGGTAGACATAATCGGAATTGTTTAACCGCTCACACCCACGATCTCTTATTCGATCGATGATGAACCAGATAGAGTTACAGATGTAGAGATCACTCAAAAGTGACCAATGGCTGCCCAACCAAAACGAGGTACTTCATTGTTCGTCAGGTCTCAGGACGGCATTTGCTCGATCTTGGCCTGTGCTTCGATGGGAACGAATCGCCTCGGCTCGCTCGCTAGACGTCCCTAACTGTCGGATCGTGTTCTGGCAAGCCTTGGCGAGAGCATTGACCACATGATGGAATGTGTGTACCTAGAATAATTTCAATAAAAGTTGAATAAACGAGTGGGTGTGAAATCTTCATTTGGTATTGCTGTCCCGGCACTACCGCCGAAGTGCCCGAAGAAGAAGAGGACAGGGGGCGAGACAAGCGCCTCAGCGCTCGGTGCCCGTCAATTTAATATCAAAGGACTGCCGGCCACGATGTTCCGGAAGGGTTTGAAACACGCGTATTGATTTTTGAATCAAGACTTTTCTTTTCTTTTCTTTGGCTGCACTGTCTAATATCGGAGCAACGATCTCCACGTGATATCTACCAAATTTCTTCAAAGGTATTCGTCCCCTAAATGGCGTCGGCGATTAATATCTGCAGCAAGAAGAGAATACATTACAAATCGTCGAGGCTGTGTGTAAGGATTTGAGAGCTCGGCTCTTATTGTCTGGTAATACCCTTATTCTTCCCTTGGCCACGCAAACAACAGGGTGATAGGTAATTCTCATGCGCATTTCGCAAGTAGTCAATTAGATTGAGCCTCGTCGGCAAAATATTTTCTACTTTTGGTTATTGTAGTGTAGTGTATCAATATTAAACACGATGATCCATGGTTAGTGTGCTCACTCTTCGCGATCTAGATGATGATCTTCGTCGCTGTCAACTCAATAAAGATAGCGTGGCCGTGGGGGAGATGTTGGGCAATCGAGCGATATTTGACCTAGCTGTTGGTCGCGTCCGCTTCGTCTAGTCATCGTGCCTAAGGTACCTTGGCAAATTCCGATGAGGCGGTAGCTGGATTTTCCTGTCAACATGGCACGGACTATCATACGTATTATATATACAAATACGAATTCTGGTATTCTATCGACTAGGTTCACGAGTGGGATTTGACGAGAAAAAAACATAGTACTCAGGCACTATCACAGTTCGGAAAAGTACCCGGCATAGGTAACCCTTAACGATGCTTGCCAAGGCTCATATATGGTACCTAGGTAAGTTGGAATTTTGGAAAATCGATGTGGTTGGATGGGGTTGAAATTGACGATGGGAGAGTAGTATTTGTGCCTGCAGCTGATTTCCCCCTTTGGCATATTTCCCCTTTTCCCGTGCTGCCCCTAATGTGTGAAAAAGGAAGCCGTCGCAACGCCGTCGTTCTAAAGTCAGCCTTTGAAATTTCGCGTGGACGAATTTGGTCAGCTTGACCCGCTCTCGCGTGTGCACTCCGCTGGGTACACTAGAATTATCCAACCCATTGGAGCCAAGATCGCGTTTTTCGCTATCTGCCAGTCATCTGCAGTAAGCGGGCTCTGTCCCTATTATTGCCTATCACTGGCATTCTGTGTGATGCCTTGTAAAACCTAGCACTGCTTGACGCTTGACATTTTGACATGGCCACAAAAAAACACATGCTTTTGCATTGCATAAGCAATCTGCAAGCACTTACTATTACGTAGTACTCTGTACATGTGTTGGTGTTTGTCTCATAAATGATATCGGAACCCCCTGTTTGGGATCGTAGGGCGAACAAACCCTTACAAAAAGTAAAGCAAAAGAAAAAAAAATCAAATAGTGTCAAAAACCCAGCGGTTCTCTTAAGGTGTCACAATGCAGTTGAAAAGAGTAAGGAGAATCGACATGGGTGTCGAATGCGAGCGATCAAGGTTCTCTCTTGATATGCATGGCGAAAACGTGGAGGGAGGATTGCCCGCGAACCTCGGAAATCCTTCTAGGTGGACTTCTATGTGGACTTTAGGGTGGATCGCGGATCGCTGGACCAGCCTTTATGAGCTTATATGCATGTATGTACTGCTCATACTATTATTATGTAGTACTTCGAATTCGGAATTCGTACTTAGTACACGTAAGATGTCGAAAAAAGACGCCTATATGGTCGGTATTGTAAGCAAACTCTGCTAGATTAACTCGTCTAAAGTGAAAACATGATGCAATCTGTCTAATACAGTCTTTATATATGGTCCCATATAGATGTCAGGCCAGAGTCAAGCACGATACTCTGCGGATACTATGCGTGCTTAAATCCTGATAGCTCTCGTCCGTGACACCATTTCTTTCTGCGACGTATGGAAATGGGATGACAGCGGTAAGTGCCTATGCCCCTGAGGTTTGCAACTTGGTCTCGGTGTTGGATCCAAACAAAAAGCTGTTGGATCTACTGCATCTCCTGCATAGTAGGCAGCTGGATGCTGGGTGCTGGGAGCTAAGTGATAGATTGATTCGCAGTAGAGAAGTAGGACAGTAGAAATAGGAGTCAATACATCCTGCTACCAATGAGCTTCGATTCTTCTGTAGAGTACTAGAGTACTAGCTCCCAAATATCTGGAGGCTTGCGCTGTTCCATTTAGCTGGGACTCTCATGATGCGATGTTCTTTGTCACATAGAAAAAGATCGATCATGGATGTGTTATGATAATAACAATAATATTCATTGATTTATTTTTTTATTAAAAGAAGATAAAATAAAAAGGGTGACGGTTCCCCGTACACCAATATAACATTAAGTATCGTCATATGAATAGATACATACAGCATGGTCCTTATTTCGCGCAAGATTCAATGATATTCAGTGGTCCGTTCACTAATAACTTAAGTATACGAGTACATCTGGTACATCAATTGACAATCGTACATAATGTGGTACGTCTCGTCTGACCCAATTTAGCCTTAACCAAAATGGGTAACCGTGATGTTCTGATAGGAAGGGACGCTGGAGATACTACTGGATAGCAGAGAGACTAAAAGAACCCTTGTAGGCTTGTACTCCCTTTACGCGCGACATCCCTGCAACAAGGTTGATGCACCCCCTGCTTATCCCCTGCTTCACAGGGTTTAACCCACAATTATCCCACTGGGTTTCGCTGCTTCCACTGATTTGAGGTGCTTGGAGTGCTCTTGCCAGTCTACCAGTCTACTAGGCCTACCAGTTGCAAAAAGTGACTATCATTGTCGAACCTTTTTTTTTTTCTTAATGGTGCACGTTCCTGGAATAATAAACAGGCACTACCCCAAATCTCATTTCACCCCCTAAAACTTGATCGCCGTCTTCCCGAAAACGCTGAACACGTTTAACCAGCTGCAAGTCCATTCCGTCAACACCAATGTCCTCGCGCGACAAGAATGATGAACTGGGTATCGTGACGACAGCTTCCTCTGTTACATGCGACGTATGACGTTGAGTCACGGAGTCACGGGTTTATCGTACACGGCCTATCAAGGTTGCGAAGTTGACGCTAAAAAGTTGAAGGACGAGAATTGAGGGTCGAAGGTTGTAGGGCGATCCGACACGACGGCATCTGTTTTGGTGTTTGGGTTTGGGTTTTTCTTCCCTTATCCACATCCACCTTCGACATTTCGCATTCCGCATTCCACACTCTAACTTTCTACATTCTCTACGTCCTCACCGAGGCAACCGTTTTTTCTTCTCTTCTTCACTAACACAATCACCCCCACAAGCTTTGACGCTGTAAATTTCCTGCCATTCCTTCCGAGACATTTTAGACCAATACCTTGCACACTTTCTTTTTTTAATCGGTTCGACCTTTGCATATAACCCAACATATCCCTAAGGTCGGAACCTCCCCGACGTCGTCATTATGGCAACGTCGCCACCGACATCGCCAGGTTTACCACGTCCGATGAGCGCCATGGTTAAGCCGGCACCGAGAAGTAACAGTCGTCTTAGTATGACGAGTAAGACGGGTGGAGCTGGTGGAAGTAGAGGATCGGACGAGGATGGTGGCCGCACTGCCGTCAAAGTTGGTAAGCACATACATTTCATTTTATCCCAAGATACCGAATCTCAAAGCTAACAATTGACCTCTAGCCGTTCGTGTACGACCAGCTCTCAAGCCAACAGATCCCGGTTTTGAGTTAATACCACAACGATTCCAACGATCGATGATCCAAACGACTTCTAACACAGGTATTGCCATCGAGTCGCCACAAGGAAAGAAGTTGTTCGTTTTTGATCGCGTATTTGGTTCCGACGTTACTCAGGAAGGAGTCTGGGAATATCTTTCGGACAGTGTCAATGCCTTTCTGCAAGGTTACAATGTTTCCCTTCTTGCCTATGGCCAATCTGGCGCAGGTAAATCTTACACAATGGGAACATCCGGACCTGCAGAGCAAGGCAATACCGAAGTAATGGGTAAGTAACCATTCTATTGACTTTCACAAATATTTTACAGTAAGTTTTGGAGCTAGGTTGTTAACGCATACCAGGTGTAATCCCGCGAGCTGCGATGGCTTTATTTGAAAAGTTAGACGGACCTACGCGAACGTCCAATCGCAACTCCATGTCCCAACTAAAGACACCTGCTCGTTATTCTGTCCAGTCACCCACACCAAAGGTCGACAAGAACTGGACTTTGAAGGCGACATATGTCGAGATCTACAATGAGCAACTACGCGATTTGCTCGTGCCAGACCATCTACAACCGTCAGAACGCAGCAATGTGACCATCCGGGAAGATACGAAGGGCAACATCCTTCTCACTGGTTTGCAACAAGTTGATATTAACTCAGTAGACGACTTGATGAATGCTCTCAACTTCGGTTCCACAATTCGACAAACTGATGCGACAGCCATCAACGCCAAATCTTCACGGTCGCATGCAGTTTTCAGTCTTAATCTCGTGCAGCGCAAGAGCAAGGCGCAAAGCGCTCAAGGAGCAAACAAGAGATTTTCTGTTCCTCTAGAGGCCATGACGGGAACCGATACTTATGTTACAACCGACAGCAAATTGCACTTTGTTGATTTAGCTGGTAGTGAACGTTTGAAAAACACCGGCGCACAGGGAGAGCGGGCCCGCGAGGGTATCTCGATCAACGCTGGTCTTGCCGCTTTAGGCAAAGTCATATCTCAACTTTCCTCTAGACAAGCGGGATCTCACGTTTCCTACCGCGATTCTAGATTAACGAGACTCCTTCAGGATTCTCTAGGCGGTAATGCTATAACGTACATGATCGCCTGTGTGACTCCTGCGGAATTTCATCTTAGCGAGACCCTGAATACCGTACAGTACGCACAGAGAGCCCGTGCGATTCAAAGCAAACCCAGGATTCAGCAGGTAGAGGAAGGTGATAAGCAGCAGATTATTGAGCGCCTAAAGGCCGAGGTGGCTTTCTTACGCGAACAGATTAGAAGTGCTGAGCGCAGTGGGGGCGAGCGTCGCAACGTTCCAGCAACCGAGAGGTCCGAGCGACAGAACGAGCGGGAGAACGAATTACAAAACTCTCTGTTGGATGCTCAGGAAAGTTATAATACTCTGAGCCAACGTCATGCGAAACTTATTGCTGAATTGGCTAAGGCCCGCAACAATGAAGCCGCAGACAACCAAATCCTAGAGGAGAATCTTGATGACGTCGCAACCGAAAGATTAAATCGGTCTAATTACTTCGCTCAGGCCGTTGAACAGGTTGTTTTAGAGTATGAGAAGACGATACAAACGCTCGAACAGTCGCTTACTAGCACTCGGGGCATCCTCTCGAACACTGAAACAAATCTTCTGGAAAAGGAAACCAAGATTGCTTATGTTGAAACTCTCAATACACAACTGCAAGCTCGTTTACAGAAAGTAATGGATCGAGAAGCCAACACAGAGAGTTATCTCCATGACTTGGAGACTAAGCTTGATGGTCATACTTCCGGCGAAGAGAAGAATGCTACCATCGTTCTAGAATTGCGGAAGGAGATCGCTCGCATCAGGGAAAATGAAGCCGCCGCCGAAGACTACATTTCCACCCTCGAGGAAAGACTTGCTGAGTCCGACCAGGACCAGGAACTGATGCAGCGCGAAATTGATCGTCTCGAACAAGTCATCGAACGACAACGAAGTCTAGGAAAACTTGACAATCTTCTCTACGAACTGGATCACATCAATCAGGATGGTAAGCAGTCTGACACTCAGTCTGAGCATAGCAACGGCATCGGACATCGCCGTACCTTTTCGGAGCGATCAAACAAGAGCCATTCCAGTCGCCCTAGTTTAGGCGTCAGAGGCGTCCTCCCTGAAGTGGCTGAAGGTACCGAGGAGGAAGCTAGCGAGCATGCCCACACCGAAGAGGTCTCCAGCGAGCGTGAGTTGCCTCGGACTCCGGCCGAAAATGAGCAGAAGTCTGCAGATGCCGATTATCCACCCCAGAGCCCAGCTCAGAACAAGTTTGTCGCCGATAAGCTTGAAAACGTAACCGAAGAATTGGTTTCTTTACGAGTTGAACACGAGACAACTCTTAACGAGTACGATCTGCTCCACGCTAAATATGATGAGGCGTTACGAACATTGGCAGAATTGCAGGATCAGATCGACGAAGCGCGACACCCGAACCGTCAACGCGATTCGCTCTTGTCAATTACTTCGCCTAACCAAACAAGACCGTCGAGTTTTTTATCGGATGCGAGATCCAGCGACATCAAAGATGGAACGCTGTTATCACGATCGCTCTCATCGGAATTATCCTCAGCTATGGACTCCCCTACTACTGTGGATACACCAGTGATCGAAACGCATAAGCCTTCCGAATCTCGAGAAACGCTTGTGACGAGTACTGTCGGCAACGAGAATACCGAAGCCTTGGCTGCCGAATTGGAAAGACTTAAGGTGTTAGCTGATGAGAAGGAGGCAGCTGAGAAGGAACTCGCAGACAAGTATGCACAGCTAGAAGAGAAGCACATGGAGGCTCTGGACATGGTTGAAGAGCTCAAGACCGAAGTTGCGAAGGCTAAATATGCAGAGCCACCGTCTCCAAGGTTAGCCACGCCTGTGATACGCCGGAAATCTAGTCAAAACGTCCTAGTTATTGACAGGGCACATCGATCTTTTGCGACACTCCGAAATATCGCTGCAGAAAACTTCGAGCAGCAGCCTGATATCATGCAAAACTTTGACCTTAACCTGAACGCTGCTATGCACGAATTACACGTTAGGTCAGAGCGTATCCAGGAGTTGGAGGCTGACGTTACGACCGCAAAGAAAGAAATGGAGACCAAGATGACAATTATTTCAGGATTAACGCGCGAACGATCTAGTTTGAAATCGAGCCCTATGGACATGTCTATGGTCGCTACGTTGAGAGAACAATTAGAAAGGAACGAGCAACAACTCCAAGGAATGAAAGAAGCTCACGACAACCGTGAAAAGGAACTTGTGTCCGAACTTGAAGCTTTACGAGCATCTATTAATGCCAATAGCGATGCCAAGTCAATGTCGGTAGAGCAGACTGAAGATCGAAGTCACCAAGACAACGAGCTACGTGTCGCTCAAGAAGAGAAGATCGCCTATCTTGAGGCCGAGCTCTCCAGTTGGCAACAAAAACATCAAGACGCTCGAGATGCATTGCAGACTGCCGAGGATCAATTGAAGAAGACCATCAGCGAACTAGAGTCAGAAATCAAGCTAGTTAATGGAAAGCTTTACGAGTCTCAAGAGCACGCACGGAATGACGAGGAATCAAAAGAGGTCGAAACCAAGCACCAAATCCTAGTCACCGCACTCCGTGACGAGATCAACGAGCTCAAGACTATTATTGGTGGTAACGCGACCAAGGTTGCTCAGCTAGAACAAGCACATACCTTAGCAAAGGAACAGCTTGAAGATGCCTCCAAGGAGCGAGATATCGCATCTACCGAATCTCGCAGCTACCAGGAACTCGTTGCTCGACTAGAAAACCAGATTGCGGAACACGAGAAAGCGCTTAAGAGCCATGAGATGAGCCTAGCTCAGCTACGCGATGATCATGCCAAGGAAGTGCATGCAATTAGTATCAGCTCTAAGGAGGAATACGATGCCCAGGTTAATGAGCTCATGCTAGAGCACGCCGAAAATATCAAGTTGCTGGAGAGCGATGTTGCTGAAGCTCGCGATGAGCTTACAAAGATTGCCACCCAAGTAGCTTTCGCACTAGGCCTCGACGTTAGCCTCGAAAAGATCAGCGAGAGGATTGACTACCTGGTCGCGGATCAGAAAGCCCTAGCTATTGAACAGCAGAAATCAGCTGAGCTGGAAGGCCACCTTGACGAGCTTTCAGCTATCAACAACACTATCATGCGCGACCTTGAGGCCGTGAAGTCATCATTGAATGACATGCTTCATTCTGACGGCGAGAATATGAAGAGTCCATATCCCTCGGTTATGGATCAGCTCACAGCAGTCAAAAAGAGAATGGCTGATCTCGAGAACAAGAATAAGAAACATTCTCGTCTAGTGGAGGAGTTAGAAGATCAACTCCAGACTAATTATGATCAAGCTCAGCTTACGAACAACCGATTATCTACGCTACAGACAGAACGGAACATGCAATTGGAGGAGGCCACCACAGCTAGGATCAAGGCTCAAGCCGAACTTGACACCCTTCGAGATGAAATGGCTGCACTTCAGGTAAGAATTATCCCTGTATCTTATCATGTCTTCTTTTAGCTAACTTTTTGCCTAGGCTCGCCTTGACGAGGTCGCGAATAGTGACACACCGAAGAGAACTGGCTCAACGAGTTCACAGGTCCGTAAGACGGCATCTGTCGTCTCTCTACCATCTCCACCGCCCGCTATTCCCCTTCCACCTCTACCGCCTACTGGCGCGGCGTCTCCAACGCAGGGTGTGCCACCAACACCGACTGGTGGTCGGCCAACCAGCCACGACCTCGCCTTAGCCCAAATTAGAGAAGATCAGGAGGCTAGGATCCAGAGCATCGAGAGGCATCTAAAGGCCGAGAGACAACTAACTGCTACTTTGGAGGAGGCCCTCACCGACCTTGAGAACCAGTCTAAGAAGAGCAAGGCTGACAGTGAAGCCTGGCGAAAGCGAGCCCAAGAGCTTGAGAATGAAGTCAAAGAGCTCAAGGAGCGACCTCAACGAGACGAGCGCTGGCGTGATAGCCTTCACCAGATCGAAGAGGAACGCAAGAAACGACAAGATGCAGAACGAGCCCGCACCCATCTCGAGGAACGTATGAATGCTATTAACAACAAGAAAAAGAAGAAGGGGAGCCTCAACTGCTTTTAGTCGCGGAGTTGGTGTGGTATGCTTTTAGCAGCCTTTCTTATATGTCTTGCTGTTATTATGGTGTACTATATGTACTATCTCTACCCTCCGTCCCCCCGTCACCTTACTGACCTGGGGTTCTGCTTTACCGATTTTTTCGAGTATATGCAGCATATTTGGCAAGGAGTTAAGGAGTCTCATAACTCTTTTCTTGCTCAGCACACCGGATGATGTGCTCACATCTCGAAATGTGTGGTTTTTCTACTGGTCAGAAAGCCAGAGACCGTACCTCACACATAACCCTTTTCACCTTAATCATTCACCCTCTATCTTCCACCGCAGACAAACACGAACGATCTGAACGGGATACGAACGAATCGCAGTTGGGATGTGTTTATGGAATGACTTTGCGCAAGCACTGTCGCTTGTTGGAACTTTGTACCTTCGTGTTGTCATGTTTTCCTCAACGTCGCGGCACATAGATGGCCGGGCGGAGAGTTTTAGCCAGGCGTAGCAGGCTTCTTTCTACTTGAGATACCACTTGAGAAGTTTTCATTCTCTTTTTCTTTTCTATGTTTCTTCGCTGTGTTCTATTTTCCGGTTATGTCATCGGTGATCTGCCATGGGCGTTGGGGAGATAATTGGCTTACTGCCAAATGCCATTTCGATGGATGCTCTTGCACATGGAAGGATAGCTAAAGTTGACGACCTGGAAGTTATTGGGGCAAGACACCTGGCTTCGCTATTGTTCATAGTACTCGACAGATCAAGAATCCCAGATGTCTCTCCAATATACCTAAATGTAGCCATTGAGCTTTAAGTGATGATGTGTAATATTGGATGTAATCTAGTCCAATTTCGTAAATGATCCATATTCATTAAATGAAGACGCCTTTCTCCAGGGCTGGCAATAGTAGAGCCCTGGTGAAGCTGCTGCTGCGCCCCCAGCACATAATCTAGTACCACAGCCACTGTAATCACTGCTATTCCCGGTGCTACCTACACACTACCCAGGTGCCAAATCTGGCACCTCCTGTAGCGGTCCTACAGGCGTAAGTCGCCTAAAAAGATAGCGCAGGGATAGTTTAACACACAGTTCAATTTTCATGTAGCGACATTAGCATATGGGACATTTTTTTTCTTACAGCAATCTATCTTAATCACAATGCTTTTTGTTCCTACCGAAACTTTCATACGTATTTCTAATTGATCTAGTTGTGTAAGGTCTGATGTTCTATGGTAAGGGTGGATCGTATAAATCAAATGCAGGGTACTATTGTTTTGAAGCTGCTGCACGGGCATGAAGCTGGCTTCTGAGGTCCTTTTTTTCAATGGATGGACTCGAATTTGGTTGTAAGACCCACGTCTTTCTCCATTCAATATTCGGATTTGACAATAAATTTGAGTTCCGCGCCTTCTGAGAAGGATGGAAGACAACCCGGCTACCGGGAACGTGGTAGAATTCCAGAAAAGGAAGGAACAAGCCTGAGAGTGAGGCGAGATTACTGCGGGGACGGACCCTCCCTAGTGCGGGCCGGCCCCGGGAGTACCCGCCGGAACCATTCCTTCGGAAACACGGAGCTGGTGCGGCGCGAAAACGAGAACGAGATATCGGTGAAAAGATTTTTCTGGCATCCGTGGTCCACAAATGAAAGTAGTCGCCGTTTATTGATGACCGGTATACGTAAGCGTCGCACGTAAAAAGAGGTACGAATACACTTGGCGTGGTACAAAATACACCGCCCCTTTTTAAGGGGAAAGGGGTAAGTTTTCGGTACCTTAGGTACTCACTTACTTTGGAATGTTTGAATGAACATGGCAATAAGCATCGTGATGAATCGATTAACTGCATCTTTGCATCACGGAAAAGTCCAATTGACCAGACTGGCTACCTTGTTTGGCAGTTCCGCTTTCTTCGCTCACTATCAAGATATTTGTTCATTAGTAGTATATCGTATGGTATAGTTTCACCAAGAACCTACTTGCCTAGAGCTTGGATAGGTAAATACCTACCTAGGTAGGCAAGTCATTTGACCATAACTACAAATCAACTACAAAGAGACGATCGTATTACTGTCACGAATGGATGAACAGACAAAGTTGGGGTCTGAGCGCTTGTTATTACTATACGCTATTGTAAAATGTAATTACCAAGAAGCGAAGACAAGCTTGAAAGAAAGACAACCCATCACAACTGCATCATTGCACCTCCTATGACCGTGATCCTCCAAGTAATTGCACCAAGAGCGAGGACCGCGATGTTCCGAATAGCAAGGTAGCTTCCATCCCAAGGTTGTCGCTCTTCACCAGGGGTCTTCCGTCATCTTCCTTTAGATCACCACTTAGATACCGACGGGAGTCTCGCAAAGAACGTCCTGTCCAGCCTGTAGAAATTTTTAGCGTCTGTTAAGACGGTACTCGAGATGAGGTTACTTACGACAGGGAGGACACAGCAGCGAGCAATCTGGCCGCCGGAGGCGCAGATACCCTGGAATTCGGCAGGGCTGCCAGGAACCTTGGAGGCTAGAGGGAAGTGTTAGCAAAGATTAAGCCGCTGGGTCCTAGGTTAGGGAATCTTACGGCTGGCGCAGTTAAGGTCGGCAACACCGAGAACATCAACAGAGCAGCACTGGGGGTTGCTGTAGAGGCCAGGGTTGCAGACACTGCTGGGCTCACCGTAGCCAGGAGTGGCAAGGACGGCAGAGGCCATGAAGGTAACGATGAAGGTAGTGAACTGCATTTTGATGGTAGTGTTGGATTGTTTTTGAACCTTAAAAGCTCGGTGGATGGTGCAAGAGACAGAAGTGAGGGTTGACTTGGAAGATTGATGCGGTTGTTGGTGATGATGAGAGAAGGAAAAAAGCCAGATGAGACGGGAAGACAACTGGATTCTTATACTCGAGGAGGTTGTCCTCAAGTCTGTCTTCTCCGTTCACGATCAGGACTTTTGCTGGTCAAGGCTCCTCAAGGAGACCCATCCAAGTTCTTGGCTGTGATAGACAGCACTGGGATGCAACGTCGGGTTGTGGGAATAGCTTCCCATGTCAAGCAAGGACCGTATCGAAAGGAGGTGAGGGCGATACGCCTATCGGGTCCATCTCTAGGAACCAGGCACCGCTATAGCGGCATTCATCTTCAGAAGAGCTGAACAAAAAGGCACAAGGATACCTAATTAGATATTCGGGACCCTTACGGACCCGGCTCCGTATACTTAGGAAGGGAAAAGATCGACGTCAGCACTTAGTTCGAGGAGTTGTTCCTAAGCAAGCTAAAAGCTACTGACGCCAAGCAGCCAATCAGACTCAAGCACGATGGCAACGCAATGTTGCAATCGTATGCTCTCAACTTTGGTTGTTTAATTTAATAGTCTTCGCAAGTGACGTATGTAAACGACCGTTTCTGTCCCATTCATCCCGCCACTTTAACATTTGCGTAAGCAAACTAGGGCGCTGGACAACACAGCTGGACTACATTTTAGTCACAAAATTACCTACACCGTTTCCCCTTGGCTGTACGGAATTGCCTATACGAGGATCCGCATTTAGGGATGAACTAACGCGCACGATAGGATATCTCAATTCAATCTACGCGTATTCGTTTTTCAACGTGATGTGAAATCTCAATCCAACACTATTTGGATCTGCTTCGGTACTTGAAGCTTAATGCAAGCCTCTCCCGCAAATTCTACACATCACGTTCCACGAGAAGCATGTCTCAGTTCTACGTATACATAACATCTTCATGCATTCACCCTTTTCGCTGTACAAAGTATACGTGTATAGGTACATAGGTATGTATTTGTGCCTGGCAGCCTGGCTAGGCAGAGTGGGTCATCCACTCAGGCGGCGAATATGCAATCCCCGCAAAAGTCCAGCCGTCCGAGCCCTGTTTGCCTATTATGAATTACCATTCCGTAATGACTGGACGCCTATGATCAGCTTTGAGAGTTTAAATTGTTTGTGGCTTGAGCCTCAACGTTTGATTCGATGACTGCCGTAGCTAATCCTCCAATGCCGGATTTGGATCCGTCACACTGCATTATGCCGGCCTTTCTACAGCAACGGACGCTTACAGGTCCATGAATAAATAAGGTTCTCCACTGAGAGATCTAGGTGGAATTAGCGAGATCCACGATCCTGTGCCTGAGCCAGATCTGACAGCGGGTTCCTCGGATTCTAGGCCTAGGTCTACAGAGACAATCACACCATGAAATATGCGGACCATATAAGAGATTTTACGTATCCTCGTAAAAAGGAATTGGTTATTGACGGGAGAATAAAATTGTTTCCTTCGATTCACATTATGTATTGTTTCATGCTTACTATTTTGTCCTACGCAGTATAATGAATTCGTCACGAATCATTTCCTACGATGCTTACTCTCAGGGGTAGTTTTGTTTGGAGGCGCGGAAACTTCCCAACCCTCTTCTAGTGGACCTCTTCCCAAGTAATATTTTCATCTGAAGTTCCGTTCTCCATTCTATCTAGCGCAGACTGCACACCGTAAGCTATGCAGATCATCCCTGTAGCATCAGTTGTCTTGCTGGGCGCCTGACTCAATTGAGGCCAGGCTGAACCAACCACCTATACTCAGCTAAGAAGCTTGTTATGCAAGAGCGGTATGGGACGGGACGCTGGATTTATCCCGGAGAAGAGCTTGAACATATACGGCAATGCAAGAAGATGTCATCTTAGAACTTGACTTATTACTCGCCTCTTACAAGCCTCGAAAAGCAAAATATCCCGACCACTGAAGTTTCAAGTTGATGGCATATGGCCTTCACCACGGGGTCACATTGGGACGAAATACATGTTTCCTCCGTATAATCTCGCTTCATCGGTGAACAGCACATAATCACACTCAACAGCGCTCACCGGTCTACACTAGCGATAGGGAGGGCGGAAATTCTGGTCGCTGAGGACCGTTGGGGCCGCGCGGAGTTCAGTGACGCTTCCGCTGAATCCGCCACCTGTATGAGCTGCATTAGTTTCCCAAGCTCTAAACTCAGCAGCAGCAGCAGGGCCCTTTTGAAGGCTGGCCAACGCAGATCATACGACACCTTAGCATAAGGCTATTCAAATTTTCTAGAACTACTAGTTTCTTTAGCATACGAATCTCAACTGCTTAGATTCTCCACATCATTCCCGTATTCGTGGTTGAAGATCTATTGGTTCTGGGAGATAAACCTCCATCTAATGTCGATCTTTTCTACCCATTCTTCAGCTGAACACGTTCCGCATTCAATGGGTTGTGACCTCCCGAATACTCCGGAAATGCAATCTAGCCAGCCACGTTTCCGACATGAACTTCCGCAATTTCTTACCCCAGATCATGAAAAACAGGAGGAAAACATTGTTGAGAAGTAAGACACCTCCGAAGGCACCGGAGATGACGACAGCATAACCGCTTTCCAACACCCATGCCAGGACCTTCAATCCGAGACCGAAACTGATGGCCTGTTTACCAATATTCATGGCAATGAGCATCTCAGACGTGTTAGCGTAGTAGGAATCTACCGCATATGCAAGCGTAAAAGAGAAGTAGAAGTACGCGGACCAATAATTCATAGCTCCACCCACAAAGAAACAAATCCAATGCAAGCCCCTTTCCGCGGTGAGACCGTACAGCACAATCCCAGCCGGCCCAATCAACATTGCCGGCAACATGACGCCTAGGCGCATTTCGGCTTCTCGAATCCCGTTGTTACGTTTAGTGAAGTAGGCCGCTAGTCTATCAGAACTTGATGTAAAAGGGACGGCCAGCCCGTAGCCCACCACGGCGGCAATAGCGAAAAGTCCTGAATTAGTCTAGGTATAGGTTAGATGGTGCATAAGAATTTGAAGTGATGCTACTACGGAGGGATGACTTACGACGGCCCAATTATAGGGTGGCGAAACGATCACGATGGGAAACGTGTAAGACAAGGCCAATGCCGAAAGACCAATCTACTGCTAGTTAGCGTTCTATACAAAGAACCAGACCGCGATCCTACTCCAACGACTACGTTTCCAAGTTTCGATGGATGAGGAGGTCAAGAAAACAGGATAATTAACGGTAACGTAACATACTGCAAGAATGTTAGCCCTCAAGAATCAAAAGAGGATATCGCGGGTGATGTAAAATGAAGGGATGCGTATTTGAAATTTGGAATTAGGAGCTTCACTAACCATTGATTCCGAAAGTGGTGATCACCCACAGGGATTGCGGTACAACTAAACTCTCAGTTAGCCTCGATACAGACTAGAGATGAGATCTATACTACGTACGGAAGTAAGTGAACGAACGAATCATCGTCGTGAAGAAGGGAACGTCATTGTCGATTCTTCCCCAAAGACTAAGTGTCTGCAAAAGGCTCTTACGGGGAGGTACAGCCAGACTAGCCTGCTGAGACCCCTTTTCGATTTCGGAGACACCCTCCTTTTCGGTCTCGTTCGGCGGCGTTGACGGGTTCGTGAAGGCTTTGCGATTATAAGACGTTTCCTCGACAAAGAAGAAAGCTAGTATGAGGAGCGCCATCGCGAACGCAAATTCTACATAGAAGAACAATCTCCAGCCATGACCGCCAGCCAACATGTATCCAGCTGGGAGTGACCCAAAGGTTCCGAGACATAAACAGACTATTGAGAGTTAGAAACAGATTGGGTAAGGGCTGATCCTTGGCTCGCTATACCTGTATAGTACCCAATCCTCTTCCCCCTTTCATGCAGGAAGAATATATCATTAACAAGTTGGACTGGCAAGGCCTCGCAAACTAATACCATGTTAGGAATATTCAGTTCAGCTGAAGAGTTCAGAGATATTGAGCATGTCTCAGAATATGACTCCTGGAGTCTTTCCGCGATAGTCCTAACCTACGAGACGGGTCAACATGAAGGATGACTCAAGTTTGCTTACCGCAAGAACCGAATCCGTGAATAATCCTCGCAGCAAGAAGCCCGCCATACGTGGTACATCGAGAAGCCCCTATAAGGCCCGCGGCAAACTATTTCACATTAGAACTTCTGCTCCGGAGAATTAGCTCCTGGCTGGTCTTACGGTGACGAGAGAAAATAGCATCACAGGTCGCCGACCATATTTCAAGTACAGGGGTACAAAGATCAAGGAACCTTCCTCGCATTAGCACACATAACTTTGAGTATTTCGCACCGTTGACGAAGGGTGGCGATACATACCGAAACCAAACGCTAGATTAGGATAAGAGACCAACTCGGAGGCTTTGGTCGGCGATACGCCAAATTCTTCGGACCAAAGGTCAATGTAAGGAGAGGGGCCGATGAGAGAGGAGTTCGCTAGGAAGGAGTAAAACGAGCAGATGATCAGGATCATCGTCTTCTTGAAATTGGACCATTGCAGCGGATCGTTAGGGTCCTCAGCCGGGACCGGGAATAGGGCTTGCCCGTACGCGACATCGTCGCCCTCTTTTATTGATGTTAGTTCGACACAAGTACCATGATTTACTTCTTCGAAGAGCTCTATTGGATGAATTGAGGTGTCGTACCGGCAGCTTTGAGATTCACAGTCCCTGGGATGCCTTCTTCATGCGCATGGCTATGCAAGAGGTGGTGATCCCCATCATGGCCGGCAGCTTCTGACGCCATTTTTAATTCAGCTATTACCGAGCGTCTGGGAAGCCAAGAGGAAGGAAGAGTAAAAGATGTTCAGAACGCAGGGGATTATGCGGCTGATGTATGGTCAATTGTATATGAATGTTACACGACTTCTTGTCCTTCGATATTTTGTTTGAGGTTGCGTCTTCGCGTTTGCGCGACCACATCTCACATATGTCAAAGATCGCAAATCCCCCAGCCAAGATTGCGGAGTGTTCTCGACCGCCCCCTGCTTCTTAAATCGCGGGGAAATAGGTTATAATCCGGGGTCGTATTACTTTCCACAATAGGAATGATGATAAGATCCTAGTATGTGGAGGGATGTTATTAGTAAAGCCGAAGTCCTCGGCAACAGGATCATCGTCATTTACCCCGTTTCCCAAGCGACGGCCTCCTCGAACTTGGTTTTAGCATCTTAAGGCTGATAATATCAACACACTCGCTTCGTTAGCTTCCCTCGAAGCCTCCGGTCTAGATTGAAATGAATCAATGCTTCAATACCTAGGTCCTAGAACAGTATATCCAAACAAGGAGTTGGACCAGTCAGGTGATCAATTATCGTGTCCCCTGGCTATATCCATAGCAAGAAGGATCCCCTTGAAGAGCCACCAATATCATTGTGTTAGCGAATTTACAGCTTGAGGAGCCGATTCAATGCTTTGTAACGCGATATAACTGCCGTTTTTCTTCGTGGTCTAAAACCTGGTTATGATCGCGTCTGCACAGAGGGTCCTTTCAAGTACGACACTCTTAATTTCAAAGCAGGATATCTTTAGATGCCGCCCTTACGTGATACTTACCAGATTGGTGGTGCTTTAGCGTTCGACCTTGAAAAGCTGGGGTAACACTGGATACCTACTCAATCAACGCCCTATCTTCACTACGCGAAGTACTAGCTGACTGATATTCAAGAATCCTATTGGCTGCTCGTTTCGAAGTTACCTCGAACAAGTAATGGGGTATCGGGATCATTTGTATCCCCGAAATATGTGCCGTCAAGATAGCTTCACGCTAAGCTAACATCAAATATAGAATCCCAATGCTATAGCTTCCCGGAAGACCCGTAGAGTACGTGATCGCGTTTAGGGACTGGACTAAATACTTAGCTCAAATAGCGTAACACGGCATATGGCAGATGGTGTATCACAGGGTGACTATGAGGCAGTGCCTACCAGGTGATGAGTAGATGTTGAGAAATGTGGGAGAATGGATGGTACCAATTATATGGTCAAGTACTAATTGAGGAGGTTGAATTGAAATTGATAGAATATGTACCTATAATTTATCGTGCAATTATTAAATCATCTGGAAGCAGATTGTTGAGACCAATGAATGTACTTCAGCTATCGTGACAACTGAATTTATGCGGAAATAACACTTTTGGGTATTCAGCAATATACTAGGCCCTGCAAGAGGGACGAAAGAACGCCGCCGAGCGCCACGGCGGGAAGACTTCAGGGAGCTAAGCCCAACTAAATAACAAAACACACTTGTACAACCACACAAAATATACACTATCCGATGAAGCCAACGTCACAAGCACGTTTTCCAGAGCTTTTGCATCGAACCAATCCCTGGTTCCATACCAGCTTGAGTATTAGGTACGTTGGTGCCTGGTAATTAGACGTGGGCTCGCGGCCTGCCTCTACCCCTACCCCTTCCTCTCCCTCTTCCACTTCCACCTCCCCTACCACGTATTGCCGTAAAACGCGGTCTAGCCGGAACATCGCTGTCGCCATCATCATCGCTGCCCGAGTCTTCTGGATCACTATCATCCGAGAAGTCTAATCTGACTATAGTTGGTCCGCCCGACTTCCTCACAGGCCGCCGCGACGCGGGAATCTCACGTTCGGGGGTCGGACTCGGCGATGACGAATCTTCGAGCTCTTCGGCGGGAGCAGTAGGTACGAAATTATCATCTACCAGCTCTGGGCGACCGTTTTTGGGAGTTGGTCCAGCAGGCTCCTCCTCCTCGACGGTAGGTCTTGGCGTTGGTTTGTCCTTTGCAACTTGTGCGACTGTGGCTGTCGGAGTTCCCTTGGCGGAAATTGTAGCGGGACTCCCCGCTGGAGTATCTCTTGTCCGGCGTTGTCCTATCTTGAACTTTCTACCTCTTAAAGCTGCTCGCTCTCTCATGGACATGTAACGAGTATCTGGTGTCGGCTGTTCTATGCTCACGGGATGTGGTGTTACGGGGGACTGTTGTGGACGGGTTCGCCCGGGGGGCCGACCTCGTTTCTTTACAGGCTCTTCTCGAGGTAATGTGGCTGAGGTAGAAGTGGTTGGTCGTGATTCTTCCTTGCCCTCATTTTCCTTGGCTAATTCTTGCTCCAATTGAGCTGCGAGTTCTTCTACATTAGCCTCATCCTCATTCTCATTCTGAGAGACATCGGGAGCACCAGTAGCTTCAATTATCTCGGGAGCGTCGTGAATACCAGATGAGTCAACATCTACCGTAGTGGTATCTTCAATTTCAGCACTAAGCGTAGATCTCCTCGGGCGTCCCGGTAGGCGACCACGCTTTTTACCCGTAGATGGGACCGAAGACGGAGTAACGGCTGCCCCGATAGAGTTCCGAGGTGGTCGTCCTCGTCTTTTAGCTCCGGGCTGAGGAGTGCTTTTAACCATAGCTGAGGTTCCTTCTTGCACTGGAAGTTGTGTTAATGCTCGGATTGCATCGGCTGCTAAATCTACAGCGTTTACTTCCTCTCCTGGAGCGCCATTCTCTATTTCGTTTTCGGGTCCGAGATTCCTTAGAGCTTTTATAAGGACGCGATCATCTGGATCCTCAGCGGGCTCCTCGGCATCCACGTACGATACCATTGGCTTTGCGTGTCGTAAAGTAGGCCGTAGGGGATCGGCGGGTAGACGCGGCCTAATCTTCTTAGGTGGAGGGATAGACACAGGGGTTCCTTCAGCTACTTCAGATTGCGTTTCTGTACCCCCATTAACTGACTGCTCGCCGGAGTCATTCGGAGCAGTCGCTCTCGTTGGTGTAGAGGTGTCATTGCCAAGAGCACCAAGTAATGCTGGATCTAGATTAACGAGTTGATCAAGGTTTCCTGTCCTAGGCTTCTTGCGCGGTTGAGTTCTAGGGCCCCTGAAATCGGGATCGTCGTCGATCTCAAGCCCAGCCTTTCTCTTGGCTAGTCGAAGTGTCTTCTTGACAAAGTCAGATATTTCCGGTTCATTATTAAGGACATCAGCGCTAGGCATTTGGAACGATTCAAACAGAATCTTGTCTGCGCTCTCGTCTTGGTCGTAGAATCCCAGTCCCATCATTCGTTCGCGGGTAACTCCGGGCACTGATGCATTGGCATACTGAGATGGATCAGGGTACAATGAATCTCCTTCACCGTTCTGCATACCGGACATGTCGGCGTCTATGACATGGTTTTCTGGTGGGTTCTGCATATTAGCAACCGGCATATGACCATTTTCAGGCCCATCAGTAGCAACAGCCTCGGCAAGCCGTAGGACTGCCTGGTCTTCTTCTGCATAACCATTACCCATGACCGAATCATGGGGAACCGGAGCCGAGTCCATGTCGTGGGGAGCATCGTCTGCTACTTCCAATGATGCTAACGGATCATTAGCCTTTGCGGCGTCCGCCTGCTCCTTTAATCGCTGCATGCGTCTCGTATCTTTGCTTCGATTCTCTTCTCCGGCAGCCTTCAGCCAGTTGAGATTGTGTACTCGGAAGTCAACAATTGACTCGACGCTACGATCATCGGCGATCGGACGCGTGTCATGTCCAAGGAGAGTACTCTTTGGAACATATGGGACTGTGGTACCACCCTGCCGACACGTCCCACAATTGCAGATATTGAGGCATTTGGGACATTGCCAGTGTTCCGTCTCCATAGCTGTTTGTGGCATCATGTCGAACGCTCTCCACAGAACGCCATAGCAATATGCATTTGGACATGTTGTGCAAAATTGGAGCTTATACGTGTAGTCTTTATGGCAGCAGACGTGGCAACGGTAGACGTCGCCTTTCTTAGCTTTCCGCTTTGATTTCGGCTTTTTCTTAACGCGGCCCTCATCATCTACTTCAGGCTCAGACTCTTCAGCCGGGGGTTCGGGTGGTTTCGTGATATCGTTCCAAGGTCTCTTTCGGAGCTGTTCTTGTGCAATTTGGGCTACTGATTTTTTGCCAGTCCTCTTTCGCACAATTTCGATGGGTTGGGGAGAGTGGTTCATGTCCACGTAGCCATCTTGTTGTATCACCATAGCCCTCCACGTCTCATGTTTCTCAACGAGATCTGACCAATTCCATTGTTCGCACCATTGAAGACCAGAAATGCAGACGCACGAACGACCCATGGCGTAACACTCCATACAAATATCGTATGTGTCTTCATCTCCATTAATCAGTAAGCGAACGCAGCATTTACAGGTTAGGAAGCGGTTAAAGATGTTGGATCGGCAGTATGAACATGTAATGTTCGAGTCGAACGGAATAAACTCGACGTCGTTTTGCTTATAACCGAACATCTCGTCAATGAGTATATCAGTGAAGAGGCTAAATAGACGTTTGAAATCATGAGCCATCTGTTTCATGCGAGCAGAATTTTGCATCAGTTCTTGGCCAAGACCTAACCACCCAACCTCAGCATTCTCCTCCGATGCCAGAAGCTCTTTATAATATTTTTCCAGCGTAAAATAAATGATAGCCTTGTTTTTGTACTGTTCATCTCGGCAAACTAATCGCGCTTTTGGTAAAGCCTCGTGGAGAGCCAGGTCGAGGGTTTCAACTGTAGTTCTATTCCACGCGACTTTCATAGTCCTCGTTCCACGATTCCAAACCTGATGAGGCGCTAGGGGAGGTATTAAAATAAAGTCGCCGACTCTTTGCTCGACGACGTAGACGGGGAAGTTGGCTTTCTTCCAAGCATTGATTTGTGCGAAATGTTTCTCAATTTCGATATCGTGACCAAGCATGGATAGAAAGTATTCTCTAATGACCTCGCGGTCTTTCGTCTCGGTCATAAACCAAATAGAGCTGCCTGGTTTCTCCCCGTGTCCATCTCCTGAAGTTTCGACCATAATGTTCTGACCCAAACTTGCACACATCTCTCGATGCGCGGGGGTGTAGGTGCCTTCATGACCGATATAACACATAAGGTTCTGAGCACGCATCTCCTCCGGAAGACTGCTCATAAGATCACCGGCCACAGCAGCTGTCTTCTCCGGCGCGCCAAAGATGTCATCGTTTCGAGCGTCCGCGCCTGGGTTCTCGCTGATGTTGTCGTTCATGTAAAAAACGTTCGGGGGAATGACCTTCTTCAGATGCTCGTACCATTCAGGGGGGCAGTCTATATCCTTCAAGTAGAGGCGCTGTCGCCTCTCGTCGCGGTAATTAGTAGGGGTCCATTGTTTGGTCAACTGTGGCATGGATCGTAAGTAGTGACCTGTGGTCATTGGGATGTTGGCTTGTGCACCTATGTCGCGGATGTTTTCCTCTGCCAATACATATCAATACCTAGCATGAACACCCTGGTCGTGGAGTTAGTACTTACGCTTCTTGTCGTACGTCTTCTCCAGCCATTCCCTGCTGAAGAGATCATCTGGAAGAACCTTATTCCATCCTTCTATGACCAACGGACGACCTCCCTCGATGACATGTAGTTGAACGAGCTTCTCAAACCCAGAAGGACCTAGACGTCTAATCTGCGCGGTACTAATGCGCACGACCCAGTCGAAGTTTGGTGTGCGATCGACGAGTGAGTGGAGGTCGAGGTCTGGAGGTATGGGATCGAATTTAGCTTGGGGATGTAATGCGGTAGGCATTTTGGCAACGTTATTGCACCTCTGGAGGTAAAGGTGTGGAAGTTTGATTGTAGGTTGAGGTTGTGTAAAAGTTAACAGTCGACAGCGGGGTTCGTGAAGATGGCGACGATCGCCTTCAGACGCGCCTCTAAGTAGTTCGCGTTGAAGACAACATTAGTTGGTGAACGTTCCATAAATCTCTCGTTTCTGTCTCTGTTATGAATAATATCTCTAATTTCGACATTATTAACTTGCTACGAAAGTAAGTTGAGAAGTTGTGATGAAAAAAAAATTAATTCACAACTATAACAAAAAAGAAAATGCGATGACGGGAAACCGCGCCAGGAAAGAGCTATAGCGACATGGCGATAACTAAAAGATGACTAGATGGAAGGTACTTCGGCACATGAGTACATAGTTACACGGAAACTTACTTTACCCCACCACACCAATAACATTGAAGTTAGGAAGCTTCGGCTGGGATAGACCCCGGCAACTCGGATATGGCTTACATAAAAATGATTTTTTGAGAAAGACTACAGACAATTCCTGAGATAGTTTCAAGTAAGACATTGTTTCTTATTCAGGGGACGTGTATGGGTGTCAAGTAATGGATATGACCTCGGAGTTATAGTAGGTAAAATCTCTGAATTTGAAAAGTATTAGGTAGGTTCACACCTCTCAATCATTTTGTATATCTGAAGAACTAGTGATTTCCCTCAAAAGCCAACAGCATGAGATTTTATGAGAAATATCAAGAAACTCATATTCAAATAACATGGATGGCTATATATTGTACTCAATTAAGTTATACATACTAAAAGATACTTAATGCTGTATTTTCACTCCATGTAACCTCTTTCCGACGAGTTATCTCAAAATCCTTTACCTCACTTGAACACCAGTTAACAAATTCTCAGAAGTCGATGATATTACTAGGCAAGATGCCTCGGCTCATTGCCACAAATGGCATCAAGCGCCTACAACCTCATGGACCAACACTTCCAAATTCATGGCGACTATCAAGCCGGTTCCACAGCATATCTAGAAGTACCTCTGTCTCACAAAATCTGCAGAGACTACCTTCAACCACAACGGCTCTCAGCTTTTCCAAACCACGTCATATAATCCCAGCCGTCTCACAATCACCATTACCGCCAACAAGTCGGCAAGCTCACACCATCGACTCACCATCCTCCGCTTCCATAGCAGAGCCCTACTCACCACCCACATCGGGCATCCTCTCCCTCCTCCCTAGATCATGGGTTCCCTACGGTGAACTCATCCGCATCGACAAGCCCACAGGGACATACTACCTCTTCTTCCCGTGTCTCTTCTCGACACTCATGGCAGCGCCTCTCGCCATCCCGCAGGCGACCCCTCTCTCCGTGGTCGGCCCCACAGCCCTATTTTTCGCAGGCGCCCTCATCATGCGCGGAGCCGGATGTTCTATCAACGACCTCTGGGACCGCAAACTGGAT
Organism: Annulohypoxylon nitens; assembly: GCA_022496965.1. Classification (NCBI taxonomy): domain Eukaryota; kingdom Fungi; phylum Ascomycota; class Sordariomycetes; order Xylariales; family Hypoxylaceae; genus Annulohypoxylon; species Annulohypoxylon nitens. The sequence continues at coordinate 3,633,194 of MU386621.1, read as the reverse complement.
AAACACGTGCGGCGGACTCAGAACCGGCCCCTTGCCCGCGGCGCCATAACGCCTTTATCCGCGTTATCATACACAGGCGCGCAACTCCTCGCCGGGTTGGGCATCTTACTTCAGTTCCCGACACCGTGCCTGTTCTACGGGATCCCGAGTCTGCTCTTCGTAGCTTCGTATCCGTTGGCCAAGCGCGTGACATACTACCCGCAGTTCGTGCTCGGACTGACCTTTTCTTGGGGTGCTGTCATGGGATTCCCGGCGTTAGGCGTCGATTTAATGGCGAACAGTTCGGCGCTAAGCGCCGCTGCGTTGTTATACGCGAGTAACGTATCCTGGACCGTACTGTACGATATGATTTACGCGCACATGGATATCAAGGATGATGCTAAGGCAGGAATCAAGAGCATTGCGCTTAAGCATGACGCTGATACGAAGAAAGTCCTGACGGGGTTGGCTGTGGTCCAGATCGGTCTACTAGGAGCGGCGGGCATGGCGGCAGGCGCGGGACCGGCTTTCTTCGTTGGAAGTTGCGGAGGCGCTGCGCTGACTCTAGGGTGGATGATAACAAGGGTGAATTTGAAGAGTGTTAAGGATTGCTGGTGGTGGTTCGTTAATGGATGCTGGATCACCGGTGGTGCGATTAGCCTTGGACTTGGGGCGGACTACCTTTTAAGGTATTCTGGGGGCGAAAAGGAACAGGACAAAGTAGAGGTTTAGGACTGTACGGATGGATCTGTACATATGTATATTTGTCATATATTAGATCCTGGCATGGGCATTTGGGTCATAGATAAAACTGACTAGGCAAACCATGGTTTGCAGCTCATGATGTAAAACTACATGTACGGTACGCGTAGAAATATCACAATCACAACAAATATTGAAGGCATCGACTTTTGCTTTGGCGACTTACGATCTCTATTCGTGGATCTCGTCTACCTGAGAATGAGTATCAAGGCCCGAACCTATGATGCCGTGATGAAACAAAGCAAGCCGTATCGACTCCGCATGCCCAATGAACCTTCTTTCGTTGCACGTTTTACTCCATTTAATTCGTCCCCAGCCGACCGCTTACGAACGGGGCTTCTCCTTCTTCTCCTTCCATAGGGCCAACAGACCGACACCGGAAACCTTGACGACCTTGAATCGCACACCGGGAATATCACCCTTGGCCTTGCCCTTGCGACCGAAACCAGCGAGCAGGACTTCGTCGTTCTCGTCTACGAAGTTAAGGCAACCGTCGTTGGGGACTGTAGTGAGATGCGTTAGTCAAATTCATCCTTCAAAATTTTGACCTAGCAATTCCATTTTTCTCTTCTTCATTTCAACCAAGTTCCTCCTTTTCGCGATTGCATAATGGTCACCCATGAAAAGACATAATTGGGGGCATCGTACCGAAAGCAGTAACCTTCTTGCCGTTCTTGATGAGTTGTACACGGACACATTTTCGGATGGCCGAGTTGGGTTGCTTGGCTTCGACACCGACCTTCTCGAGGACGATTCCCTTGGCGTGGGAAGAACCACCGAAGGGAGAGGACTTGAATGCGGTTCCGAGAGCGCGCTTCTTGTATCCGAGGTCAGCCCACTTCTGCTCCTTTCGGTGCAGTCGCAGCTTTCGGGCGGCGTTGAGACCACGAGGCTTTCCTTTACCCATGATTGCTGTAGTAGAGGGGTTGCGCGGTTAGCAAATGATTGACGGGAAGGAATCTCGATGATGCGCGGGATATTAAGTTGTTGTAAGGTAATTGTTGACTGTGGAAGGGTAATTGACGTACCGATTTGTTATGTGTTATCGCTTTGAGATGGGTTGAGTTGAAGGTGCGTGGATGTTCAGGATAGAAAAGACTAGTGGTTGGTGGTTGTAAAATTCTCGGTTAATTTTTTTCACAGGTGCAAAAATCCCATAAGGGTTTTCTCGCCCTAGTCTGACTCTAACCTTTCAAGTTCCAGCCCAGACTGGTCCGAGTGTGGTCCCATTTTTATGGAGAGTTTGTGGAACCAAACCTTAACCCACACTATTAGTGGCTGAGTCACATTCAATTGTGGCTTATACCTCGGGACAAGACTCCCGAGTCTCAATCGCGCTTTTCGCAGCTTACAACACGTCGACCTGTTCATCAATCGGTCATATTTATATTCATCAATCATAGCAACTTGCTGCCTAGCTCTTATTTCTTTACGGTGAATCGGACTGCTAGGGGTACTTTAACAGGCGTTCCTCTTGGTCCATTTCGTACCGTTTTTCTATTATCAAGATGTAGCAATGGATCTCCCTAAATTAACACCGAGCAAATCAAATGCTCGCGACCCTCCTCGCCTTTTCCTACATCCCTCCCCAGCGGCATCTCATGTTTCGTTATCAGGCATGATGGCCGCTGCGCCGGCTGTTCCGCAAGCATCTGCATCGGCCTCGAATGTGCGCGAGAATGCCAGCGCCGCATCCACTACGCAACAGTCCCAGGCGGCACCGTCAGTAGCGCGAACGAGCTCGATAATAAATCCACGAAACCGCGCGACCGTCTCACGACTACAAACAGCGGACTCCACCCGCACTGCCGATAGGACTGATGCCCTATGGGCTGAGATGCAAGCAACACTAGAAGAAGTCGAATTATCGGCGAGTGGGGGAACTCACGTCTTCGGACCAGAGCACGATCGCAAACTAGCCGAGCTGCGCGCTGCCCAAATCCGGCTGGCGCAGGCGTGGGCTCGCGGCGAGACCGAAGATGCGATCGAGACGACGAACGAGGCGACGAACTTAAAGGGCGCTTTGGGCGAGATGGGTATATCCGCGGCTGCCGGAACGGGTCTTGGGACGACGATATCTGCTAGCGCTGGGAGGACGGCAGGGACGGCGGCGGATGGTACGGAAGCTGGGAAGAGCACCGTTGGAACTGGGAGCGTGCAACGACCCGGCAGTAGTGGGACGGGCCGCGAGCGGTTAGGCGCTAAACTTGAGGAAGAGACGGAGAAGGATATCCTTCTCGCGAGAAATAGAAGAGAAGCGAATGATCGCTACTTTTCCAAGATAGATCAGGGAGTCAGAGACGTTGTCGAGAAACTAGAAGAAGTGGCTATTGCTATGAAAGCAGTTGAAGAAGAGACTCGGAATATCTGGGGTGATAGCGTCATGCCAGATAACTTAAGGGTCTAACAAAGGGCAACGTCTACAGTTGCTTACACTATGTATTATCAGCGGTCGGGCGCATTGGTTGATTACGGGCTTATAATGACCATTGGGAACAGTTTCACTAGGCATGGAGAAGGCGTTGGTTGATCAAGGGACATATGAAATTGGCCTGAAGAGGCTGCTAACACGCCCTGCAGCGACCTGATGATAGTCGTCGCTGGGTGGTTGGGGAATGAATGGCTCATACAGATGGCCAGACCCAAGTACTGATCCTCATAAAACTTTTCCTCAGTGCCCGTCCAATACCTGAGCCAAAATACCAGTCGTCGTTCATAACATATAGTGGTGCTCATAATTCGTTCATTCCATGCGCATACTCTTCGGCCCCCCGAAACACCATCGTTATCCAATACTCGGGTATCCTTTCTGCGCTATGGAGACAGGCAGGGACAGGTCTTGCGTGTCTTGGTCTTGAAAGCAAACCGAGATCAAGTCAAGCCTGTCCAACCCCGAATGTCACGCTGACGTGATCAGGCCTTGCGACATTTGCTGGATCCGCGGTTAGCAGCCGTCTATATACAGTGCCGGAATGTGTTGTTGTTTAGACTTACCCTCGCCTCTGCAGGGGTAGAGACAGTAGCCACAACGGCCATGACGATAGCCACAATGATGGAGAAGGCCTGCATCTTGTCGGCTAGTCGGAAGGTGTAATTGGAGAGTGGATTGTTTGGATAGGTGATGTTTAAGGCAAAATGCCCTTGAATCTTTCAAAAACCAGTCATAACTGTTCGGGAGGGTCTATGGCTTCTTATAGACCTTTTCTTTGCATACTCCCTCCCTTCCTCCGTCCACTCCGGCCACCAATTCACACATGCAGAGATTCTACCTGCCTCCGAGTACGGCTAGGTGACAATCGAGGTTGGAGGTCGAATTCTCGTCTCTTCATTGGTCAGAAATTCCACATCCCACTAAAATTGGGGGTGGTTGGGTCGGTTGGGTCACATCCCAGCCTCTAATCTTTCACCGCCAGGCTGGCGCCTCGAATTCGGAATCGCATCGAAGGGACCACGCCTTAAATCTTAAGAACCACGATCCTTTTAGGTATAGGAGACCAATGGACACGTACTAGATGGGACCAGAACTGCTTCCCCGGGTTGCGATGGCCTTAACACTGCCCAACAAGCGGACACCTACCCGCCGTCCGCACTCCAAATGTCTGGGACGGTGGGACATGATAGCGAGATTTGATGTCTTGGCGAACCTCACCGCACGGATGGCGTATTGCCAACACATGATAACATTCGTCATTTTTATCATATTTTAAATGCTTTATCCTCAAATTTCAAATTGTCAGGCGAGCCAATTTGAGACAGTGTCTCGGGGATGAACAAAAGTCTACCTTTCCGATCAGGCAAACATATGGTATCATCTCGGAATAGGCATCTCATCCTTCGAGTCACTATTTACTGTCTTTGTGAGGGGTTCTGTGGTGATATGTAGACCGCTCTCATCCTCACTTCACCGTCTAGCCAACACCCCTGCCAGACATGCGCAGAGCTTGTCCTATTGCAGAGTCAACATGCTCATTCGATCGCAAATGCGGAATAGCATCAATGGGTTCTACAGGTTACACAGACGTTCGATTGATAAGCAGATCAACTCGGCATATTTCACATGATAGAAGTATAGCGCCCCGTTTTCAATTCACGATCTTCGTTGCTCGGGTATCGTATGGAATCCGATATTAGAGCTCGGACACCCAGTCACGTCATTGCCGCCTCGTTTTTCAGGCATAAGAGGTTTGGTTAACATTAAGATGGTGATAATCTGCTGACGACAGAAGTTCGCTTACCAAGCTACAACGAACCAAGTATCACTAACTTTTGACTCGGATTGTCTTCCCACCTAGCTTCCCGTTGCGGGATAAACCTACAATGATCCAAACGGATACCTACCTAGTTATCAGGACCCATGCTAGCTTACCATAGTTGATGAGTACGGTTAATGTGATACTAACATGAAAAGCCTAATCACTGTCACCTTATGTTGATAGATGCATAGAGAACGACATATCTAATTATCCAACTATTATAACTTCAACTACACCTCACCCCCAGGTCAACTAGTGGAGCTTATAGACTTAATAGCGAAACGAACCGCCACTCGCCACCACGTACCGACCAATTCCGACCTAAGCCTCCTATGGCATACCGGGTAGCTTGTCGAGCCCTGTAATCGATTAGCACATCTATCTCTCATCTCTCACATCAAGAACCCCGGGGGGAAAACTTACATCCGTCGGTCTCCTCGTCGATGGTGGTGTCGATCTTGCACTGGTTGGCGGTGGTCATGGCCTGCTTGGTGATGGAACCGCAGCCGTCGTAGAAGCACTCAGACTTGTCCATCGCGCGCTGCAGAGCGTCGTCCTTCCAGCCGAACATGTAGTCGGCGTGCGTGCCGTAGCCGCTGCCCTCGAAGCTCCACACGAACGGGTTCGGCTGGCCCGACGTCCACATGCCGTTGAACTTGGTCGTGTCCCACGTCGTCTCGAAGGTCACTTGGGGTACGCGGACGCTGGTGTCGATGTTAGCAAGAACTCCATGAGCATGAGGAAGGGGATATGTCTAGATAGGAGTTACGTACGGGTGGGAGGCCGGGCACGGAGGTGCGTTGTTGAAGTAGTCCGTGTTGACGGTGTTGTACATGTGGGACTGGTGGTCCGGGCTGTCGAGGTTCTTGCCGTCCCAGCAGGGCGGGAAGTGGTGCGCGGTGAAGATACCGCCCGAGCATGGGCTGGTGGGGAAGTCGCCCAGCAGCGGGCCTCGGTTGCCTCCCGTCAGGCACTGGTAGTTGAGACCGATGTTTCGGTTGTCCGCGGTCGGGCTGCCCACGGTCATTCGGAATCCCTAGGATAATGTTAGAAGTTTGATCGGAGTAAGGGGAGGGGGGGGAAGGAGGTGGCGTTACCGGCGGGAATGCCGTGATCTTCTGCTGGTTGAGGTTGTCCCTGCTTAGGTCGAACTGGGTGTAGTAGACTGTAAGTCCACCCTGAGCGCCTTGCGAGCCTCCTAGCAATGGCTGGACGGGAAGCACGGGTACACGGTGGTACGAGCCGTTGGTGGGGTGCTTGAAGTAAAGGTGAGCGGTCCAGTAGTTGGAGAAGTCCTCCGACATTTGGCAGGTGGTGCAGGTGGCCCTGGCACCAACGTCACCGGTCATGGTGGCGTTAAAGGCATTTCCACCGACGATGTGGTGGACGTGGGCGGACGGGGCCTCGCCGGGCTGCACGACGGGGTCAAGTCGCTGGATCGTCAAAGTCGAGCACGGAAAGCGGAGTCCGGCGTAGACGGGCGCGATGAGCGCGGTAGCTGTGAGTAACTTCATCTTCGAGGCAAGGCTCTCCTTGACGGTTCTATCAATAGAGCAATGGGGGTCTGAAGATCTGGAAAGATCAAAGAAACGCGACTCTGGATCTGCAGAGCTATTTGACTTATTTCAGGTTGTCATAGCCCTCCCTTAAGCGAGAAGTCTCGAATCGGATAGCGGAGTACGATGAATGGAAGTCAACATGGCGAAGGTCTAGTACCAATCATATCGCGTCTAGACCACACCTTAGAAGGCATATTATCCGGTGATATGGCAATCTCATATATTTTTAGGTATGGCCGACTGACAGCGTCTCGGCAAATGCCCCTGCTAGGTGTTCATTGGCCTTAAAAAGTGCCGCGTGCCAGGCACATGGTCTGTATCTCATCATCATATATTGTACGTCTGAGGGCAAGGTAATCGTGGACGCGCTATTGGGCGTGGTTAAATTGGGCCAGACTTGGACTGGTCCAAAGTGTATGCTGAGTTTGGTACTGATCGGGGCAAGTATCACCGTTCAACTCATCCGCACGCGCCCCCTACGTATCTGACGCGCGATGAACGACCACCGCCGCTGCTTCCCCGGACAGTGGTGGGGAGGCGGACGATGATAATCACGACCGCTTTTTCCGGTCCCGATGGCAAGACGCCCGAATTTGATACCCCTATCACCCTTCCACAGCGCTTATTGGTAAACAGTATTTGAAATTGTTAATTGCTCCCAGCGGAGTAAATAAATTTCGAGGCAAATCACTTGGCTTATATTACCTACCTGGTACCATGTCAATGAATAAGAGATGACTCAAGGAAACTGAAAGATTTCGCATTTGCCGATATTTATGAACAATAAGCTATTCATCTGTCTAAGACCAGGTCTGATAATTTCTTTTTTTTTTCGCCTCCTCTTCCGGCCCTTCATATCCTTGAGCTCACAAGTATCAAACTCACAGCCCTGAGATGACGTATTTTGGGCCGTAGCCGGTCTTCAAAGTGAAGACCATAACCATGAATATCTTCCAAATCTCTGCCGCATGTAGGTGCTAGTGTCCAGTTCTTTGGGTAGCAAGGAGTCTCAGTGAGGATGTCATAAGAAGATATTCTCGTTCAATCCCAATGATGATTCGTCGGTGCGTTAATTGAATAAGCGGCGTGCGAGCCTCGATATCCAGTTGGATTTGTCTTTTCTCTTCTTAGGTTGTTCAAGCTTAATGTTTCTTTGATGCTGTTCCAAAGCTACTTGATCGTCGAAGTGTCTTTGAAAACATCTACATAGGTGCGAGGACCTTAGACAGTCATAGCAGAACTGGAAACCGCATTCAGTGCACCTATCAATGGATTAATATTATTAATTGAATTCGGTAGAAAACACTTACATGATCGCTTTGCAGCCCCCAGTGTGCTCAATCATCGTTCGACAATTTGGACAACGTTGCCAACCCCATCGATCGCCGATCCGAAGAACTCGTTGAAGATTCTCATCAAAGGGACAGTCTCCGGCATGATATGTTCCCTTGCAGAAGGTGCACGTCGTCTCGAAACACTTATCACATGTGGCCGAGCTGTTTCGGTGTCGGGACGAAGGAATGAAAGCTGAGCAGACTGGGTTATGACAGTAGATTCTCTGAGAATCCGTATGCTCAGCAACCTTAGTTCGGAACTTCTCAATTAGCTGGGAATCAAGAAAAACCTCATTGGGTTCGAGAGGAATCTCTCTCAGGCAGCAGCGGGGTGGAAATCGTGAGGCATCGTTGGTGGCGGTCTGGAATAGTTCGTTCAGGCATACTAGGCAGTACTCATGGCCGCAAGGTACTCGTACTAGGTCGACGGTACTCAAGGTCTCCATACACGCGACGCAGTGTTTTTGATCACGCAGTCGTAGAATCGGCTTTAGAGTAGCATCGGAGGTGAATCTGACGCGTTTTGCTGCATTTGTCGCCATTGCGGACGAGGCGCGTCCGTACTTGTGAAGTTTGAAAAAGTACTATAAGGTTATCAAGTGGTGATTTCATCCGATGGAGACGTTGTCGTCGAATATGTTATCCAGTATCAGTACAAACTTGAATGGGAAGTAAAAGTCGAAGCGAATGTTGCTCATATATGTTGTTTGGCTGAAAGATATATGAGTCTTCACCCATTAGTTTAAATAGGTAGGGAATTACTTACCTGGCCCTGACCATAACTGCGCTTGTTTGCCTTGCGATATTCGTGCTGGCAATGCTTTGACCTACCAACGGTGCCTCCAGTCGATTACGACCGAGCTTCTGTGGGTTGGTGTTGAGGTGTGTTGAGGTGTGTTTGCCTGCTATTTTTAACTGTGTAGTCCCCTAACCCCTATATTAATATATCAACGATAGGAAAGTACCCAGTATACATGTACTTATTATAAAAGCATTTACTTTAGTACGTACAGGTAGTTCCTTCTTAAGAATATTGATGAATGCTCTTTCCTTACTTGGAAGGATATTGATTGGATCTGGGGAGCTTGTGTTGCCAATATGACGAAATGTGATGTAAGTCGCCACAGGTGAACTTTTGATGCTATGTACTTATATCAATAATATCAATAATATCAATAAATTTATACTGCCTTCTAAACATGCGCGTATTGGACTGCAATCGGTATAAACACCTCATAATGTGAGAAACAAGATCAACCGCCTACCTATACTATAACCTATCATCGAAACTCGAATGGTATTTCGACTCCGCAGAATCATGACATCCAAACTCTCTGAACTCCTGAGAAGCGCAGCGCAAGAGCTTCCACCAATCGAAAGCGACCAATTCGGTGCTAAATTCGACGTCTTCGGAAGCTCGCGTCTCGTTCTTATTGGCGACGGCAGGTTAGTTAACTAACCTATCGGTGCAACCCCCTATTTCGACCGTCATAGGCGTGATGACGTGATATCGCATCTACTTATTAACACGTGAAAATAGCCACGGCACGTCTGAGTTCTACAGAGCGCGGGCGGCGATAACTAAACGCTTGATCGAGGAGCACGGGTTTACGCACGTGGCTGTCGAATGCGACTGGCCGGACGCCCGCTCCATCGATAGCTATGTGCGCCAGCACCCGCGCCGGTCGAAGGACGTTCCGATCCGTGTCTTCGACCACTTTCCGCGCTGGGTACGAGCTGACCTTAAGTTCTCGTCTGCCTAGGTACTAATCATAGCACGCAGATGTGGCGAAATGCTGAAGTTCAGGAATTCGTAGACTGGCTGCGCGAGCATAACGCGCGCCTGCCTATGAACGAGCGGACCTCCTTCAACGGGCTGGATCTGTACAGCATGGGAGCCTCCATGCATGCCGTGATCGAATATCTAGACCGCGTAGACCCTTCCCTTGCAGCCTCCGCACGGAAGCGGTACTCCTGTCTATCCCCTTGGCTCAGCGACCCGTCCTCCTACGGTCTATCCTCGGCTCACTCCCGCACTGCCGCATGTGAACCCGGCGTAATCAAGATGTTAACACAGCTCCTAGCGCACCGGTTAGAGCTAGCCTCGCACCCGGACAACGGTGAGGCCTTCCTCGACGCCGAGATGAACGCCCGCGTTGTCCGCGACGCGGAAAGGTACTACCGCGCCATGTACGAGGGCTCCTCGACCTCCTGGAACGTGCGCGATACACACATGTACGCCGTTCTCTCACGCATATTGAAGCTATACCCCGGTTCGAAAGCGGTAGTATGGGCGCATAATTCGCATCTAGGCGACGCGCGCGCGTCGAGCAACGGACAAAATCGCGGAGAGTTGAACCTAGGACAACTATGTCGGGAGGGGTTTCCGGGCGAGGTATCCGTGATCGGATGCGGGACGCACAGCGGCACCGTGGCCGCGGCACACGAGTGGGACGAGCCAATGCAAATCATGAATGTCGTTCCGTCACGACTAGACAGCTATGAGCGCGCGATGCACGATACGGGGCTGCCGTCTTTCGTCGTCGACCTGCGTCTCTTGAAAACCCCGCCTATGCTACAGCGCTTCATCGGCGTTGTTTACCGTCCCGCCACCGAGCGGTCGAGTCATTACATTGAATCCGTTCTCGCTGACCAGTATGACGCTTTCGTGTGGTTCGACCGGACGAGTGCCGTCCATGCGTTCGAGATCGCGCAGCCGAAGGAGGCTCTTTCGAGAGGAGAGACGTATCCGTTCGGTGTTTGATGACGGATGAGCTGAAGTGAGTATGTCTGAATCATGCTATTTGTAAAGCTCAAAATGAGGGGGGGGTGGCGCTCAGCATTGTTACACGATTTGTTGGCCTTCACTGTGTTGTATCTGTACAACATTACTCATAATATGATATCCATTTCACAGAAACAATAATATATTCATGGTAAGATAATAAATGGGACAAGAAGGTAAGATAGTTGATAAAAATAGTGCCCATAGAAACTCCATTGGGATGCATATCAAATTATGGTCTATCAGCACGCTCCAAAAAAACAGATTTGCCACCGTCCCAGAATATGGTCCTGTTCCCCTTCCGCCGGGAATCCTCCCTTTCGAGGTTCGTTTGCAGTAGCTACCAGATGACTCAAACAAGAAAAAGCCACACGAAAAATTTTATGTCCAGCTTAAGAAAAATTAACACCGAAAGTACCTCTCCATGTCTAATGCTAGAGGCGAAGGGATATGGGATATGGGCGGCGTAGAGCACGCCACGAGAGCGGAATCGATTTTCTTCATGATAGTGGACTCCACACAATAGAATACGTGATATTCGTCTCTTCAATTTCGTCGGAGCGCAAGTCCACATCTAACAATAAATATCTGTCCGAATGGGTGGACAAGAAACTTAGCATCGTTGATATGTTCGTGTGTCTCGTCCCATCATCGTCTCGTCGTGCCTAATCCTATTCATATCACCGCTAGACTCAACTCCGTCATCCCTAACTCAATAATTTTTTCATGTTATACACTTTCTCTGAGTAAGAGGGGTGATTGATCCATCATGATAAAATGATTTGGCCATTACTTCCAAGGCCCTAAAGATAAGTATTCTTGGGGACCGAGAGTGTTTCTGACACAGCTATCTTTTTGCTGTGTCTGTTGGATAGTTGGGTATACTAATTGAATACATCCCGCGAAATGGCTGGAAGGCGGTGTATGAATACGACCGCCCTATCACAGTCGAATAAAAATGTTGCGGGTAAAATAATCGACGAGACCATCTCATTGACTTTGCATGACAACCTTCTTGGCCGTTTCTGTGCTGCCGATGCTGGTCTGGGTATCTCGTCTTCGTGCAGACATTGTCCTACCCAACGGCGAGGTAGCGTTGTCCTTAACAGGGTTCCTCTTTTTGGGTTTCATAATGAGACCTTCGTCACTATCGCTTCCATCATCGTCATCGACAGCTCTCGTGGTTAAAAGGGATGACGTGGCCATCGCGCGCTGCGGCTGTGGTAGTAGTAATGTTTGATATTGTTCATCCTCCTCAAGTGGGAAACCGGAGAGAGGTTCCTTGGTGAGAGCCGGCGGGGTTAGAGAATCTGTCGTGTCGATAAGGGAGGGACGATCAAGAGAGCCTGGTTTGAGCAAAAACTCTCCTTCGGCATCAGCAGAAATTGAACTAGCGCCGCTTAGTAATGCCGGCAACGATGGATCTGAGCGGAATATTTGCGGATCTTCGTCTTGTCCTGCCATATTCCCGAGGCTGACAGGGCTTGCCGATTCACTCGGGCTAGTTAACGGAGTCATTATGGTACCTGTAGATGCCGAAGTCGACGTGCCGGCGGTGCCGGGATCTCCCCTCGATAGTGGTTGGGGGTGGTCTAAGGAAAGTTCATCATCGGGCGAAGGAGGACAATGGGTATAAGCAGAATTATCCACTTCTCTGCGGCGGGATGCGAATAGTCTTTCGCGCTTTGCTTGTTCGTCCTCCTCCCGTTGCTGATGGCGCATCATTCTCTCGTGTGCTCGCGCAAATGATTCTGGAGTGGATGAGGTGTACACTCTTGGCGGCGGAGTTCGGGTTTCTATTGGCATGGCCCTATGAGATGTCATGGGTCGTGGATCGACCTCGACAGCATCTAGATGAGTTTTGTGCATATTCGGGTCTGAATTTGGTTGGCGGTGCTGATAAGTTCGAATTGCTCGGGGAGAGAAGAACATTGGAGAAGGTAGGGCTACTGCCTCTTGGAGAGCATGAGACGCCGTGTCCGGGGGATGGACTGAGAGTGGACGCTTGGGAAGCTCTACGTTGCCGGGCGCTACCGCTGTGCTGAGGGCAACCTTCGCTTCGGCGCGTTTGTCGCTATTTCCGAACAATCCGCGGTCAACTGATCTTGAGCGGGATGATTCATCTGTAGATTCTATGTCTCTAGCCTTTCGCAGAGAGGCGATCGGGTCATCTCTGATGCAAGTCTCGAGAGCGGGGGTACTCGGTGTGGTCTGCCATTCTTTCTCGGGTGCATAGGCAAGTATTGCGTTGGTGATTGATCTTGTTCGGCCATGTCGGTAGCTTAAATGTCCCCTGATCGATGATAACGATGCCGATGTCGACGGCGGTCCTGCCCGATCTGATTGCGTGTTAAAATCGCCGACAGAGCAACTCGCTTTGCGTCTAAAATCTCCGCCTACCAAGGTCGAGCCACGATGCTGGGCGGAATCTGGCCTGTCATGAACAGGCGACTCCTGAGGAGTCGCCGTAACACTTTGCGATAGGGGATGGTCGCTCTCTCTAACGGTAGCAAAATAATCGTCGGGTCGCAGACTTTTGCGACGAGCTTCTCGTATGTGCGGTGTCGGCGCTATGCTTGGAGGCGTTTCTCCTACGGAGCTAGCAGCACTACTAGTCGCTCTCCTCCTCGATGGACCTTCTACCCTATCGGTACGGGAAGGGTGCATGACTTTCCCGATTGTTTTCTTCACGACCGATCGGGCTCTCTCGAGAAAAGTCAGAGGCACGACGGCACGGGTAATCTCGCGTTCGTCAACTTCGATCTTGCGGCCAGACGTACGGCGCGAAGGGTCTGTCTCGTCAATCCATGCGATGAGGTTAGGAATCCCTTGGACAACCCAAGGGTGACGTTTCACCTCCCTTAGTCGAATTCTCTTTTCGGGATCCTTGGTAAGCATACGGTACAAAAGGTCGTAAAGTAGATCGTCGATTTCTTCATAAGCGAGGACACTATCGTCTCGATATGGCTCGCTGTTGATGCGTTTGTATAAGGATGTTGATTGAGGTGAATGCTGTGGGTCAACGGGTCTGAGTCGGCGGCGTGGTATGTATACTTCTTCCTTAGCAATCTTCTGGAACATCTGCCATTCGTCTTCGGCCATAAATGGGATTCGAGCAAATATCAAGCAATACAAGGTTACTCCTAAAGACCAAACGTCAATCTGCTCCGAAACTTTGGGTTTGACGTTCAGGTCAGTGTAACATAACTCAGGAGCAAAGAAAGCCGGTGTGCCGACAGTCTTAGCCAGCTCGAGGTCGTCATCAAAATCACGAGCCTCAGACTCCGATACGAGTTCGTCTTGTTCGCCTTCGCGGATAGGTCGACCAAAGTAAGAAACTCCGAAGTCAGATATTTTAACTCGGTGATCTCTGGTCCATAGAAGATTGGCAGGCTTAATGTCACGGTGAACCACGCCTTCGTAGTGTAGGTATTCTAAGCCGAGCACAGTGTCTCGGAAGGTGGCACGGGCATCGTCGATGGTGAAGCAAGGAACGTAGGAATAGTCATCTGCGAAAGGATCGTGAGGTTGTGGATTGTAATCGACAGACGACATATGGGAGATGATCGAGTCTGCCATACTTGGAGATCGACCGCGGAACATGGCATCTTCGGGGAAAGCGCTAGTTAGTGTCCTATCCAGAGCAGAAGAGGAACCAGGTTGAGAGCGGAGAGGCCCCGGAGTCTCTATGTCGCTTTCGGCATCGGCAGCAACGCCGACTGAGGAGACGTCGTATTCTGAGGGGAGGGGAGTGCTCGCTCGAGAACCTGACGGAGCGGATTGAGCGTGGGAGCGAGCCGGAGACGTGGCTCTTGATCCAACCCTTGAGGTCGACGACACTACTGGGCCAGATTGCAGGAAACCACTTCCACTTCTTCCTATGGAATAGGAGTGAGCCTCCGAACCATCGTCATTTGCAGCACCGTATTCGATGCTCCAAAAGTCGTCCGGGCCTTTCTGAGTCTGCTGCATCTTTGCCCTCTTGACATCATTGAGGGCCTGTCGTCTTTCGAGAAGTTGGATGTAGCGTTCTTCCTCCTCCGTACTCAGTTCTCCTCGCATCTCTTTCTCGACCCTCCTCCTCTCGATACTGCAGATGTAGGGCAAGCCCTTCTTCCTCCAGATAACCTCTCCCAATTCGACATGTTCCAATACCATATAGATCTTCTTGAACTCTGGGTCGTCAATGATCTCGAGAAGAGCGACAACATTGGGGTGACGAATCTTCTTCAGAATGGCGATCTCTCTCTTAGTTTTGTCTTGAGGAGATGCGGTGACCTTGCCCAGACGACGCTTCTTAGAGAATCTAGGAATGATCTTGATCGCGACATTCTCGCCGGTCTCCAGGTTTCTAGCCAGTTTGACCTTGCCATGAACACCGCGACCAAGTTCCTCGATTACTTCGTATTGGTTGATGATTTTTCGTCCCGTCATAAGGTCCATGTCAACAAGGGCTTTGTGCGTTCTACATTTGAGAAAATTCGTTAGCACGGAGCAGATTACCAATGATGTAGTTAGACAAAGACGATCGGCGATCAAATTTAGTTTGGCTTTTCACTCGGGTTATTGTGCTCAACACATGGTATGGGAGCACATGGCAGACAGCCATGGTAATGGTACTATTCACAAAGGGTCACACAAGCGAGACTTACTCTCGAACCCTATGATTCTGCAATGGGTGCAGATATGGACTGGCCATAGTAACCGCCGGCGTAGAGGCATCGGAGACAGAATGTGCCAGCAAGGCATGAGGACGAGGGTTCGTTGGACTGAATAGTCCTGGAGACGATATCGGCGTGCTGTTGGCAGTTCTAGAAGGGACGGCGGAGAAAGAAGGATTATTGGTGTCGGTAATGAGGTGAGGAGGGTGAGGATGAGGGTGAGGGTGAGGGGATTGAGAGGGTGGTGGTGGTGGTTGCTGTTGCGTGTCCATGGCGGCGGGAGTATTTGGGTGGCTTAGGAGGTTTTGTGGTCATCATTCTGGGTGAATGTCGAAGCATATCGTCGCTTGGCCCTCACGGACAAGAGGAAAGGAATATGAAAAGCGGAATTTCAAAAGGCCATTGCTGCGGGATCGAATTGGATATGATACATAATCGACGAGCCACCAGTCGTGGAGGTACAGTGAAGTGCTTGCTACCTTGGAAGGTAACGTAAATCTCGATTTGCACCGCTGCGTGCTGTATGCTGTATGCTGCGTACTGCGTACTGCGTACTGCGTACTGCGTATGGCGGTGATTCAAAGTGGGATGTGATGGACGTGATGGGTGTGATGTGGGTTTAGTTGATCAAGTTCGTCGCCGGTGTCGTCCAAAAAAAAAGAAACAAGTCCAACAAGAAAGAAAAAATGGTAATAGGAAGGAATTAGAATGATTTGTCGCAGAATGGGACGATGATGAATGAACCATGAACCGGACGATAAACTGGTAGGGAAAGTGGGCAAAAAAAGATAGTGTACTAGTATTGAGAAAGTTTGGTCTGACTCTCTGGCGTGAGTGGAGAGATTGTTGCAGCAGTCACCACCCGCCCAGCCAGATACCCAGCGAGATACCTAGCCGTATACATGTACCTACCGTACCTCCCAGCCAGTTACCCAGCCCAAAAGTCGTGGGAGTGTCCAATCGTGGAGGGGAAGTCGCAGAGGTATCCACCAATGCGCATGAGATGTACCTAGGTAGCTACTTGGCCGAAGCTAAAAGACTGATAATCGGATGTCTAAGTGTGTGTCTGTGCTGCACACCACATCAGGATTAGGTATCTTTGTACCTAGTATAAAGTGGATACCGAACCGGGATTACTCTGGGATGCGAGGACAGTATGAACCAAGAAGGTTCACACCGTATTTAATTCAGTTCTCCAATGTCGGGCACTGACCAACGAGAATGATTTGCCCCTCATCAGCCCAGCAGATACCTGGCAATGTGTATAGCAATATCCATGTACCTACTAAAGTAACTAAATACACTAAAACATTGAACAACATTCACTGAACGACAACACATTCATCTAAGTGGGCTATGACACGCACCACCAGACGGCTTTGAACAACTAAAATTAAATGTTAATGTATCTTATCATATCCTACATCTAGCACCTATACTATCCTGCTGTTCAAATATTATTCAAAAGTCTAAATTGTTTAGTACGTCAAGTCCCGACTTTAATTGGCTTTAGTTTTCTATTTGTTTCCTATTCCCCTTCAAAACCAAAGGATAGACGTCAGAAAAAAGGGGCCAAGGGTCTTTTGAGAAACATAGCCAACAACTCGGACCTTTGTACAGAGTATACGCCTTTGTATGCTAAGTGGTATGCTAAGTATACCGACAAGCTGGTAGACATATTTGGTTGGTAATTATACGGCTTACCGGACATTTACTCTCATCTTAGGTCACATCCATCTGGATAACTACCTATTAGCTACTAGGTATGTAGGCACGTAATTCATCTTTTCCCTTTCTTTCTGATCGGTGACCGTAAAAATACATAGCATCATAGCCATCGTGGCATCAGCCTGGTAACGCAATCCGGATTCGGAATAGGCCAGAGCTCGGATCCGTGATGAGAGAGCCTCCCCTTTATTTGCCGCGGGGTTCAAAGACAAGCAAGCGATAATAGACGACGAAACATCGGTTTTTTTACCATTTCATGTCTGGAATTAATTTCTTCGGATTAATGCCTCAATTCATGTAATTGACGGAATAGAGACAAAAAAAACTTGGAAATCATCTTTCCTTTCCGCTCTTGGTGTGTTCAAGTTGTTGCCATTGCTGCCGTATGTACCTCCTATAGTATCTATCTACCTACTTACATAGGGGAAGCTACATGCTATAGTAGTCTGTAGACGCAATAGCTACCGTATGATCGGCGCTGGGAGGGTTGCGGCTATGGTGTTCTATACAGTACGAGCACAGTTTATTCACATATTAATAAAAGGGGTGGGATCGACTCTAGCATGGCCATGGATTGAGTCCAAGGATGCGGCAGCTTATCGCACAGCTCTCCGTGCGTCACCAGGATCATGATTGGCCTCTTCTTGCAGCCTTAGAAAAAGTTCCCAAGCTGCTTTCGGCCGCTGAGTGGGTCGATGGTTATCGCCGTTACGTTCGACATACCCAACACTGAAGTCAACCCTGCGGGAGTATTCATTACTTCACGAATCGAGTTTCGCACGATCCATGGATGAAGAATGCTAAACTCGACAGAAGCTAAGTTGAAGGTTTTACATATGAGATTTGATCAACCACGTGTGCTCGAGCATAGCCAAGCGCAATAGACAGCATTTGATAGGCAGGGAGATCCTAGGCTATGAAAATAGATGCTTCAACGAAGCAGTGTGCGGCTACATCTACATCTATATCTACATACCTATACATACTACTAGTATGTACATCTTCGATCGCCGGTGGGCGGCTGGCGGGCACGGTTCCCTAAACTGCGTCACTATCCCACTCTCCAAGCTTTACCCAGCTGAAGATTTTCATATATGGTTAAGTTCAAACCTCTAGATAAACATATTTCGACCATTTTAGCTCATATTACAGAATGTGCGACGCCCACTGTAAGAGTAACAGGAGTCGAGGAGAGGAAGTCGGCGAAGACCCTTTTGACCTGAAAGGGATCAAGGGATCGATGGTTCGAGTACAAATCCTTAGTCTACCCGGTTCGGAGAGCTGCACCTTAGGCACTAGATGCTTGGTAGTTTAAATTGATTGCTGCTAGAATAGACTGATCACGTCGTACAGTAAAGACGACATGTCGTCTCAGCCCATATGGTCCATATGGGCATCGAAGGATCGAGGACATCGTCCTCTCATTCTCTTCAGCCCAACGGCTCGATCCAATTTTCAACAAATAGGATAATTCTTCAAGGGGCACGACGAATATCCATCCACTTCCCAGCAGCGTCACATGAAATCCATCATCTCTAATCGTGCTGGCGATCGCTCGTCTGTACATAGTTACAACGTCTTTAAACGAACACCCTGGCAAAGGGAACGATTGGCCATCATTAAAAATAAAATATCTTTGGATAATATGTTTTGTTAGCATACGTAGTTGGTGCTCATGTACCTAGCATGTATATGCAACGGTGGTGAACGGGTGGTGGCGTAGTAGTGCCTCAGACTTTTTTTTTTTTTTTTTTTTTACAGCTCGCTGATCCGGTCCCGTCCGGCTCGGCTCACACGTTGAGGATATAGTTGATCGACGATTTTCACAACAAAATATATCGTCAATCTGATCGACAGACTCTTTGCGGTAACAACAGCTGCTAATCTTCTCAGATAACGATTATCAATCTGTTTCTTATGTTTTTCCAAGTTATGCGTGGGGTGATATCCGAAAAGGGAGAATCAGAGGGATACATCGGCAATGCTTCATTTTCATTTCTTTTTTTCCGGCCAAGAACAACTCCTGGGCAAACACTCAGCGAGGCTCTCATAAGACACCAACATATTATTGTCATCCATCCTTTTTCGGCATTCCGTTGCTGCTATTTACAAACAAACAGAAATACCCATGGCATACAATGAGGGGTTACCGCCGACACCCCTGATTATACCATGTAATACTACCAAATGAAATATATTAGTTGGGGAAATGCACGATTTGATTCAGAGGATGCGCCGCAGCTTGATCCGCCTGCTAGATGACCGTGATGCCGCTCCATCTCCGTCAGGATGCGAACATGCTTGCGCTTAAGGCTGGGCAGCTGGGAAAATGGCACCTAGTAGGCAATCAATTAATAAGAGGTCTGACGAAAATCTGCATTTCCGATCGTTAAATTGCCATAAAGCAAGCATGGCCGTTTCTGATTTAGAGCAGCGGCAGTAAGTGCATGCTGTTGTGACTTCAGACTCCTACAGGTACGACCTGAAGCAGTCAATCAAGGGCGCGACGACGGGTCTGTAAGAACTGTGAAACTCAGCCTCTGCCTCTAGCTGGCTCAGTACCTAGACGGCATCCCTGACGGCAGGAAAACACCGTCACCACACTGTAGCATTCTCTCCAAGATCGACTCACATAGACCGCAATCTAGACTACCTACAAAGTCGATTCGCCGAAAGCAGTGCTTGATTCCACGATGTCATATCATATACGGTAAAATATTCGATGGATCCAAGGACGTCCGACACCACACGTGCCTCGTCGAGAAGCAAGCCATCGAGAGATGGACGAGTGACGAAAAGCGATCTCTCTTCAAGACCCTTTCCCCTTCTTCCCCACACACACTTTTCCCCGGACTGTTTACCTTTTTGACGTCCATACATGTTCATACATGCCCATACATGTCCATACGTAGGAGGAGACCTGATGCAGGGTTTTCTGCAACTTCCATCGTCAGGGCTCTTAGCCATGAACCGCGATGGAATATCGATTCGTCGATTATGTCGCCAACCGAGTAGCGCTTATTGCTAGGAAGACAGGAAGTTAGGAACCCCCGCCTCGCCCGCTACCCAATGCGGTCATTGAATGGTACCTCGCTTCGGACCTACAACCATGTCGTTGCACCGCAGGAAGGATATTTTTCCTTTGAGAGAAGCCTTTCCTAGAAGACCATTTCAATCGATACTTCAACCTGAACCTATGGATCCACGTTGAGCATGTAGCTACCACTTAACCCACGAAAATCGGTCTGTAGGTACTACAACAACGGGATAAATCGGTATGCGCATTCTCGACGATATGTAAACATTAGAAAATAGACCCCAAAGTCGTCTCGGTGCCTTATTGTTCAATATCTAGCATTGATGGGGATTAAGTGATCGTCATTAGAAACTTCCTTTAAGAGGCATTGTTGCACTATCACAAACATAAGGTACCAAGAACCAAGGACGGGACAGGGAACAAGGATCCAACGATTACGATGACGCTACTACGCAGTAGGTATGGGTTCTCGAGCGATATTCTTTTCCGCCGCAAGCGACAGGCGCGAATTATGGGATTTGCGCCAGGGTTTTTGTCGAGATTCAAGAAAATGAAGAAGGAGAAGACAAGAAAGGCGGCAAACTCGAACTTGAACTACGACGAGATAGGGAGTTAATTAGGAGACGAAAATTAAATGAAGGTTGCCGCCTTCGATCTAATTGACTTATGGGTGTGAGAATGTAAGATCAAAATCTCCATTCGGCCAATACTAAGACTACCTACTAGGTAGGTAGGCAAGTAAGTAAATAAGAGGTAGGTACCTAAGCTAAGCTGATGGAGGTCAGCGTCATCGTCGCTTAGACTATACGGTACCAGAAATTGTTAGATGTCAACTAGAAAAGCAATGTACCTTCAACTACCTTCTACCTACCAGCAAGTACTCATCCGTATGCCATTCCACGAAACCCGGGTCGCCAGTGGATAGCGTAGGCTGGTGAGTGAGTGCCCTTGCAGAAACCTGGGGTAATGGCCTAAGGCATACCTATGATGTATGATGTACGATGTACCGTTGGCATATATCTCTCATCCCGTTCGTGCCGGATGGTATAGACATATCTTTTTCGACTAGGGTATATATGGATTGTATATGGGTTGTATGGTTTCACTATAGAATCAAAATGCTGCATATATCCTATACTGAAGTACATAGCGAAAAGATATTTATAAATCCAGTAAAAGACCTATTTAGAAACCCGGCTTATTGCCTAATCAGCGAACCAGCAAGCTGCATTGTGCAGCACAGTGTAGGCGTCGGCTTCCTATTACAACTTTACAACTTCCAAGTTACAACGTATCCATCCTCGGCGGTGTCCATACAGTGTCGTCGAAGCCTGCATATTCATATTACTTGCATCAAGTTCCTTGTGTAGGTGCAGTTAAGTTGGACGTATAGCGCTTCGTTCATTTCAATGCTCCCTTCTGGCGCCCGCCGATGGAAATGACAAGTCACTTTCTATCACCTGCTGTCGTGTGCAAACCGTGGTGGATTCCAAGTTGGTTCCAACTCATTGTAGCGGGAAACCAACACAGCACGTATCGTGTTTAGTTACGATCATCTGAGAAGATGGCTCTACTTGCGTCTTAGTTTGATCACCATCAAATCCAATTAGTATAGAGATTTGGCAATCATAACCTTGGAACTGCCTGGTACCCATATCAGACCGCGCTGTCAAAATGTTTCAGCGGGCTGCGAGTACCCAGGTACTTGACTGTCTTCAGCCATCTACCGTCTACCAGAACAAGTGACACAGGGGACCTGCATCTCTCCCGCCCGCTTTAGAAACAAATCGGGCATAGAATCGAGCCGCGCATACTTGTCCATGTTCATGCCGTCCATCTATGGAACGTGCCGCTCGAGGTCTTAGTTTCACAGGCAATTTCTCGCGACTCTGGCAGTCTGGAGGCAGCCATACAAATCGTGGCAGCGGTCCAATTTAACCCGAGTTTGACCAAGTACAGGGCAGCGGGAAGTGGTGCTAACTAATCAACAAATTGGAGAAAGATGATCTTCGTTCGAAGCGAGTTTGATTGATATTCGGCTACGCCAGAACCTCATAACCTCACATCGCTTCGGTCATTTTCCAAGACAATAAGACCTTCGGCACGATTCAGCCCAGACTAAATTCTTTGTTGGGGGTTGACCACTGTGTAAATGGCATGTTGGTGGTCCAATAACCATTCCTTTGTCATCCTTTAGCCCTACATCAGCGCCAAATTTTGGAACAATTCGGCCGAGTGAGTTAACTGGAGTATCTCGGTATCTTGTAGCTAATATCTGCTGTATTATTGTACTAATGGTATTGTCTCCCGACAATTGACGACCCCTCTTATGCCATAATGCTACGAAAAGGGTATCAAAGGGTATCATGCCCATCATATTTAGGTGTGTAAATACCACATATCCAATTGCACGCACCATGACACCACAATGTACTGTAAACTTGAAGGGATTATCTCGTCGATGGGAAGTATGCTTACGACCGAGCCGTGATGTAGTGTCGATTTTAGTGTGTAACTGCGGTGGTAGTGTGTACAGCGTAAGGCGAGTGTGCCCAACGCCTTTACAATGATTGGTTCTTACCATCCCTTCGGACGGCTTTGGATCTTTTCCATTCAATAGGTCGCCACACCTTTACTTGGAACTATCCACAGCCACATCCCTTCCGAAGACGGACCTAGTGTACCTAATGTACCTACCTGTGATACTAGAGTGACACCTAATAATAAAATTTCCCGTCGTATCCGCTTTTGTTTATCCTATCGTCATCGTTGTCACAGGTGTTACATAGAAATCGCCCCTTAGCTAGCGTCGAATGTGGTTAATCGCTTTTCAGGAGTGTCTCCTCCGTTCGCTTTATCTTTGGAAACCAAGTCGCACCCGTACACAGGCAGACAGATAGGAGAATTTGATTCTTGTTCCAAGGATCCAAGGTTTCTAACCCCGGCTGGCCCGGGATCAAAAAAATTGCGGAATCCTGCCGGCGGTGCCAGTTCCGCCTAGACGGTTCAACCTCATTTTAAACCTGCACGTCATGTTTTTTTACGTGGTCCTTGCGTCACTCAACTCTGACGAAATTGATCAATAATTAATGAAGGCGCTGGAAGCTGCAATATTTTCCCAAGTAGCTGGATATGATGCTGAAACCCGACGGGAAACGCGCATGTCGCATTTAACTCACCAGACCCCCTTTTCCTCACCTAGCACCTACGCAGCACTTACCCGGCACCATAGTAATGATCACCGGGGTAGCTTGCGTTCTAGTGTTGAGAGACTAACCGCGAGCATGTGATGTGCCAAGTCCAGCCCTCAAGGGATACGAGCCACACAGTTCGTGCCAAGACAACCCTCTTTTGATATGTAAGCTCACGATCTTATTCGATACATCCTGCGTGTCTCACTCAAGGCGTGTGGTTTGGGTGATGGTCCAAGCAGTTTCTTTCTTCACCACCAGCCACATTCGCGATTACAACCTCACCTAAAAAAAATAACCCAGACAACCCTCTACCCCAGGACGGGCTAACGCATGCAACAAACTTTATCTACGGTAGGTCAGCCCCTGTTTGCCGAACCAGAAACCACGCGTTTTGCCCGTCATCGTCATCTCAATCCCCGTATTTCGTCGCCAAGGAGGTGAGCATGATCAGCCCAAACGTGATGAGGCGTATAGCCCCTATTGGTCTCTTGGACCCGAGGATATCGACGGGAAGCGGCAGGCGCAAGATAAGGCCACGGGAATCCCTCCGTCTCCTCCGCCGAAAAGGGTGTTTGAGCTTCTGAGACATTCAGCTTAGAAATACGCCGGAAGATATGAGGGGATATTATCCCATAGTTCGCCACTGCAAGAGGCCCGAATGGGATTTTTCTACCACAGACATGGGACGCGGCCGAGACAACATGAGAGACAACGTGAAATGAACCATTCGACACTTTGGGATGTTTCTAAAATCTCATACAACCTTCAACCGACGTCTCCAGCGACAACACCTAACTGCTGCGACAAGTACATGATATGAAATGTTTATAGCTAGGGGTCTAACCGCAGGTAACCCACCCCCACGCGAGCAATTACGCACGCAACCCTCACCCTCACCTTAGACTTCACCACCATACGGGGTAAGACATTCCGTCATTCAGCTCTCTCCGAGCTCTTCCGGGCTCCCTGTCGCGTTGCCCGTTACATCGCCTCCGCTATATCCAAGCCATATTAGGTATACTAAACTAGATCAATGAAGATCAACCCAAACTAAACACTTAGCTCTACCAAGAAACCCTCCTAACATAGCAATAATCCCCTGACACCCCTTCCGCCAGTCTCCGCCCCCTATTCTTCAGCGCCACCCTCACACGCGTGGCCTCCAGCCTCTCCGCTGCCACCCTCGCGCTCCTAGCCCTAACCACCTTTACCCTGCGCCTGATCTCCGGCGCATCCGGACCGGGCAATAGATGCTTCCGGCGGGAGTTCGAAGTCCGTCCCCATCCCGTACCGACGTGCGCGCTCTCCGGGTTCTCCGTGTGTTCCGCGGCCGTCATATCCACGAGCCTGCGAAGCGTTCTCAGTGGCATGTTACGTATAGCAGCTGCAGATACGCGGGGTGCTACGCTGCATGGCGTTGCTCGAAGGACCATGCTTCGCAGCACGCCTTGAGCTCACATCTCGCAAGGTCCTCGGGCTAGAACGCGCTACTAGGCATCAGGTTTACTTTCCCTATGATCTCAATTTGATGGTAACGGAGACGCCGGTACGGGGGTTCGTGGTTGGTGGGGTGTTAGATCGAGGGAGTGGGAAAAGGAGGCGGGGGCGGGGGAGGGGTGAAGAGAGATCGTGCACAGATCTTGTCTTCTGTTGGGAATCCGTGCACGTCTAGAAAGGCCGATAAGGTTTCTGGTGCTATTGCGCCGGTACCTTGTGGGTCGAAACGCGCGAAGAAGGCAGCTAGCAATGGATGATTCCATGAATAGCGTTGCCGTGCCGTCCGGATTCGATAGTGTCACCATGCATTCTGTGCTCGCCTCGGCAGAGAGGACAGGGCCTCGTTATCTTGATGTCGTGGCTTTCATGTATAGTCGAGGCCGGGTAGGTAAAAGGGGATTCCCCGGGACCCGGAGCTCGTAGCCGGGTGACCGCGGTGGAATGGGCGGTGGAACATCCATGAAGTCGGCGATAGCACTAAAGCGACGACATATTTGATGCTTTTCACGATGTTACACACACGCAAGGGACGACTAGTTACGTTCTATATGCGTTTCTATTTCGTCGCGGCCGCCATAGCTAAGCCTCATCATTCCCTACTGAACGCTATCGTTTACTATTTACTTCAGCCGCACCAACGAACAATTCCGGAATCGGTTAATATTTCCTCTCCCAATTATATCCAATTTCTTACCTAAGCCCACATCAGTTCTCGTGCGAATGGTTCACAAGCTAACGAACTAAAGATTGACCACTACCGTGATGACGTTGAGGCGGACCCCAAGATCCTAAGGGTCTAGACCGCACGGTAAGCCAAGATCTTGCTGTCGATGCGAAGAGAAGTTTAGCTTGGCTGAGATGGCTGTTTCCGGGCGTCGCCAAGGCATCGATCCCCTGTCCCTTGACCCTAGGATCTTTTGGGGGCATTAAATCTCATACGGATACATATGCAGCCACAGGAGGGTCTAGACCGCTCTACGAAGCTTCGTGAGATGCATTGGCGCCTGGCGAACCACCGTACGCGGAAATTGGGGTAAGGTCAGATGTAGATCCATTTGAGATGGACTGCCGGACGCCTCGGTGGCTAACCGCCGGCCGAGTATTTCTAGCATGACGTCCCGCCAGATAGACGTCGTGCTAGTCCAAGAGCAGTTGGGCCATCATGCTAGGTTATCTATCTTCCCATCTATCAATTGACTCTGCGGAATAATCCAATAGTGACGCGCACATCTGCATACCTGTGATGTGTCCCTGCATGATCATCGTCCGTTTCTTCCATTCTGCACGGCCCCGGAAATTGGGTTTAAGGGTCTGGCCAGATCTAACACCCGCAGCTCCCGGCGATGCGAAGGTGCCGACAGGTAAGCACGTACGCAGATGGGTGATACAAACACAGTAAGACGGCATGCTATGCTTTTTATCTAGGTGCTTATGGTTCGACCACCTGCATTCGAGAGCGGAGACGATGTCATGGCGCAAAGCTGCGAGGCATCAATCAATAAAGTCAGATTGGTCTGCATCAATACCATGATTTTTCCGTGTGGATGGGATCTCAATTTGCGATCTTGGGCGTATCTCCTATGGCTATTTCCGTTTTTGGTTCCTTTGGGCGTCATCCGCGTCATATTTTCCATGCATGCTTCTACGCATCGTGTCGAATTAGGAGGTGGACAAAATAACTCCGGTGTCCGCTTGTCTATATGTCGTGTAACAATTTCAACAACCAGGAGTCGCGTGTCTTGATGCTCACGATCTTTTGCCACGGCTCGGCGGCATCCACCTAGACATCGATGGGCTTATATAGGTTGATTCGGCACTTTCTTCCGGCTACTGGTGCCTCACTTGGCTTTAGGGCTATGACGGAAGATGCCGAGTGGGTGGCGGCGGGAAAGCGGATGAGACATCTACACGCTGACGAATGAAGTAGTAATTTTATACTAGGGGAGCCTGCTTTCGAGAATCACAATGCCTAGGTTATACCACTAGGTTCTGCGGAGGACTTCTATGGCTGCCTATTGGTATCACTTATTCACATTTTAACAAGTAGCGGTAGGATTTGGGTTGACAAGTATCAGAGACCAATATCCTAACGATACCTAGGTAGTAATGATGAAGACGAGCGACTTGAAATACGGGAGTACCTCAAGTTCAAAGATTATTGTCTTATATGCCTTCCACGGAGTCTTTTTAAAAAAAGGGGTAACAGGGACACATTCAGCTCACAGGTAGGCACCTAGTATGCAATTGCTAATCACCAGAAGTCAGACGTTGGTGAAATGACAGGCAGGCTTCTAACATCACACCGAGCGTCCATCGAACATGAATATTATGATGTATAAACAAATTATTTATTGCTTTAAAGTTTTATCTACTAGCTAAATCTATAATATTTAGGTGATTATGGTATCTTGATTACAGTCTACATTAATGCGCCCTTATGATGAGAAACACTCTCGAATTACACGGGGCACAACTTTCCGTTCTGTGTCGGATAGTATGCGATTTGACCAGTCATGTTCCAATCCTCGGAACCGACTGCGGTGGGAGCCCACATCACACCCCAAGGGTCGTACTTCTGCTTCAATTCGTAGAGGTAGTCGTAGTTAGATCCGTAGAAGGCTTGCTGCCAGTTAGGCTCGTTGATGTCGGCTTCGTTGAGGTAAGCACCTGCGTTAGGGGATGCGTCTCGCCACGATTGCATGTTCGCGACTAGGTTCTTGTTCGCCGCGGCAATCTCTGCGGGTGTAGCTTCCTGAGACCAAGTGGCGCCTAGCAAACCGTGCAGGAGGGTCTCACGCCACGCCGGGTTCACGGCGTTGGTTTGGTTGACTGTTGGGTTGGTGGCCGCCTTCATGTTGTACCCAAGCATCATACCGGCCGCCTCAACAGATGATCGGATAGCAGCGTTCTGAGCAGCTAGTAGTGTCGAGTTCTCCCAGTTGGATCGAGGGAAAAGTCTAGATCCAGTGTTGAAGTTCCAGACACCACCTGTCTCCGTGCTGGCGGCCCAAGTGCCGTTGATAGCGCCGAGAACACCGGTGAAATCCGTGTATACAGCATCAGTAACGGTGATACCTAGGCTAGATAGCTCATCAAACAAGGGGGCTGATAGGTTTTGGAGTCCAGTAGCGACAAGGTCGTTCGCCCACTGCGGAGCCATGGAAAAGGTGCAGGTGGGGAGGCAGGCAACAGAGAAATAGCTGTACATGCCAGCATCAGCGTACTCAGGGAACTTGGAGAAGACTGTATTGACACCATCCCAGAATACCTCCGTGGAGATATCGTCACCGACGGCGAAGCTGTAGCTGAGTGTAGAGACAGGGGTCTTGGGGTAAGCGCGGATGACGAGCGAGGTCACGATACCCCAGGTGCTGCCACCGCCACCGCGGAGAGCGAAGAAGAGATCGGGGTTGTTGTTCTCATCGACAGAAACGAATCGGCCGTTGGGTAAAACGACCTCCATCGACAAGACCTGGTCGGCTGCCATGCCATACTTGGATAGAAGGGGTGAGTGACCACCACCAGCAATGTATCCACCTCCGATACCGACAGTCTAGAAAATTTTAAAATTAGATTCCGACTACAACTTCATTGCACATATAGGGATAGAACTTACTCGGGTGTTACCACCGACGACGTGAAGGCCCAAGTTGTCAGCCGCCGTATAGATGGCCAAAGCCTCAACACCAGAACCAATCTTGAAAGCTGGGCCCTTGTATCCTGAGGCGGCATGAGTATACTTGGATCCCAGGTACTGGATACCCTGGAGGGCGTTGGTCCAGATCGAAAGAGCACCGCCACCGCTGGACTTAGCTTTGAAGTCATGGCCCTTGTTCTTGACGATCAGGCGTAGGTTGAGGTTGCGCGCAAAGTTGACGGCAAGTTGGATCTGCGCTACATTTGTCGCTTTGACAACATACGAGGGCATGCCACCAAGGGAGCAGTTGGCACCTGTACGTGTGAGGCTTGGTGGCAAGCAGCTCACTCCTTCAAAGACGTAGTACTGGATACCCAAAGGCTGCGATAGTCTAGACAGAATTAGTGACTAGCTCAAGTAGAAGTCAAAATAAACAACTCACTGGTATGAAGGCGTCTCCCATTGGGAAGTGATCGACGCACATGTTGTCTCATTGTATTGAGGC
Source organism: Annulohypoxylon nitens (assembly GCA_022496965.1). NCBI lineage: Eukaryota > Fungi > Ascomycota > Sordariomycetes > Xylariales > Hypoxylaceae > Annulohypoxylon > Annulohypoxylon nitens. The sequence goes on along the minus strand of MU386621.1, from coordinate 3,604,263 downwards.
CAGTCTGAGTAGCATGGTGCCGCAGCAGGAACACCCTCGATGAGAGCACCACCTAGGAGAATATTAAGGAGATTCCACGTTGAGCGAGACGGCCAGCTTTTGTCTCCGGGATAGGTTTTGCAGACACGGCCAGAGCGTTTCTCAGCCGTAGTCTCAGCATCGGTTTCAGTGAAATTAAAGAGTGAGACATCACTGAGATTGTAGTTTGTCAGATTGGTGATAACCTCAGCTGTGAGCTGGCTCGACTCATATGAGAAGTAGTCAACGCCTGATGACGCAGAGTCTGTGTCTACTGTCTCAACAGCCGGAGCGACGTTCTCCTCAGTGGCTTCTAGTCGAAAAGACAAGGGTTAGCGAGCCGCATCATCACTATGGCGTGTCACTGACGCAGTGTGTGTATCATAAAGTTAAGCTTACCGGTACCGTTCTGAATTGTTTGAGCGAGCGCTAAGTTGGCTAGCGACAGAGCCGCAACGAAAGCGAGACGCGCCATTGGTGTGTCGTAGCTGGCTCCTACAAGTTAAGAAGGAGGGAAGCGCCTAGCTACTGGACACCGGGTAAACAGTTTCTGCACAAGCTTCGCTGCTGAGGGACTACAATAGAAAATCTCCAGAGGATCGTCCTTGCGTGCAGCGTGATTACTTTATACGAACCCGATAAGTCGCCGATATTCCTTGCGAGCCACGTGGGTTCACGCATGCTAATGCAGGAGACATCAATAGTCCGAGAAGTCTCGAGGGTCGACCAGGTGCAAGTGTATATGAGACGAAGTATTATCATACATTCCACGCTATTAGAGGCGCCGGCAAGTGTTAGCAGCTCTGCGCACATAACAGAGCACTCCTCCGCAATCTCATATTGTTCGAGAAAGAATCTCAACAGGTGAGCAAGGTGTGTTGCATCGAACTACGCCTTACCGAGTCTAGATATAAACGCGAGGCCAGGCGAAGAGTCCGCTACCAGCTTCGCGTTAGTCTGGCCCGATACTACTGCAATGGTTCCCAGCTAGGGGGTTAACAGCTTCTTTTTAAGATGTTCGATCATCTGTTCCGGAACACGGAAATGTGGGAGTGGTCTCCCCAAGACGCATGTAATAATTTACGCAAGGTACGCGTCCCTATGAAGCTACCTAACCAGACTGATGCATTGCCCCAACGTGGTATCTGTCCCCGCTTGTTGTGTCAAAATCGGTATTAGCTAGTCAGGGGTCGAGTTTAACCGGCCTTGCGCCAACACGGCGGGTTTACAGAGGCCAAGTCTTGATATGTATTCAGAGCCGTCTTTAGTTTATGTTAGCGAGAGTTATAAACAAGTTTGAATTTCATGCTACAAGTTTCGTGATGAATCAAATCTCTCGCCCTAGTATAATCGCAAGAATCGTTAGGGGGGAACCGGGGCGGGGGCCGTATTGAAGAAGCGACTACAAACGTAACCACATGCGGGCTATCGACTACTTGGAGATGATCTACATACCTACTTAGCCTTATAACTGCTGAGACGATCTTCATGAATCTAATACGTATAGTATAGTACGACGTAGCATATAAAGGTAGTATAAGAGGGGAGGCCACGTACCGAAGGTGACAGTCTGCACATGTCTACCTACCTAGGTAGGTATGCTCGCCTGCTAGGAACCAAGCATCCGATAGACCCATAGAAACAAGAAAGAAAAAAATTCCCGGGGCAGTTAAAGGGGAGCGCCAACCATGGACCAAAAGGGCATAGAAGTAAGAAAATGGGGGGAAAACGTGGTGCGCATTCAGGTGCACCAACATCTAACTTGTGACGAGCCGGTGTTATGTCAAAATAAGGATAGAAACTTTGATAGCTTGCTCGCATAAATTCTGGGTACGCTAGGAGGCTTCAAAGTGTCTAAAAGACTTTAAAGTCGTTGTAGACCCAACTGAAGTTGACGGACCATTGTACTAAGGGTGTACTAAGGGGGATATACCCCTGTTACACACATAGTGTAACTTGTAGAGCGCCGAATACACTATGCGCCTACCTGGTAGGGAAATACAAATTTTGTACTGGTAACTCCGCCTAATTCACGGAAAACATCCGAGCGAAGATAAGAAGCACTGAAGAACACGAGACGATGTGACTTCGCTTAAAGTAGTTATTTGGCGATGGGAAATTCAGTTCAGAGGCGAAGGTGAAGTCGTGGATAATACGTGCCCCTAATACCATAATGTAAAATTTCTACCTAGTCTACGCAAGTTTCGACCGGCGGAGTGTAGTCTGCCAAGTCTGGAAGAATATCCAGTTTTGGGTTTAGGTCCTGGATGTCTAGATTGGGATTGAGACTGGGGAATCCATGTACGTAATGGCAAGCTTCTATAGTATAACGTAGTAGTTAGGGCATGAAAGGATCCGCGGTTCGGTTTTCCTTGATGTTGATCATGGTATGCAGCTAAGTCGTTCGAAAATGTGGCATATCATGTAGATGGTTCATCAGTTACCAGTTGGAGAAGTTATCAAGACTTCATTTATCCTGGGTAATGTTGCAACGCTGGCCGGTTACTTAGACGTTACCTACCTACTTACCTAGATCTATGAACCGCTGTTAGTCTCCCGCCGGAACATATATGAACGGAACTACCCATCGCAATTTTGACGACGATCTTCTCTCCTTGAGTCGACTTATCCCCGTTGCGATCTTGAGCTTATCTGTGTAGTCGCCGCATAGATGCTCTAACGATCAGTCACCATGTCGGCCACCACAACAGCGTCGAATCCTAACCCAACAAGCTGGCTTCAAAATTTGGGTATAGCCATAGAGGTTGTATGTCCGGCACTTGCGCTTATAGTTGTCGTCTTGAGGACGTATATTAGGCTCGACACAAAGAGCTTCGGTTGGGGTAGGTTAAAAATTCATAGGCTTTACCTTTGAGGTGTAGGACTGACGAAAATTGTATGAAGATGATGGCTTGATCATTTCTGCGATGGTCTTGAGCATTGCTCTGGCAGTTGGCTCAATTAAAGGTATTTGAATTTCACCATTCAGAAATATTGCATCGCATCTAACGAATCGTAGTTATGAAAGCACTCTTCATAGGGATTCATTATTACGATGTCCCTACTCCTTTTGATCCTACAGAGGGATTGATCTGGATTTACGTGGTCGGGGCCGTCTATCAGCCAATCTTGACATTGGTGAAGCAGTCTGTCCTCGTCTTCCTTCTCCGTTTCTCGGGTGTCAAGTCCGGGGTTCGATACGTTGTTTGGGGCACAATTGTCTTCAACAACCTGCTTATGGTTGCCATTTTCATCGCCGTCATTTTCCAATGCATCCCCATCGAGATGAATTGGCATCCATTAGTTCCGGGTCATTGTATCGAACAGTTCAAATTTGGTGTGGCGGCTGCTTCTTTAACGATTATGACCGACGTTGTCGCCGTAGCGCTCCCGTTTTACATTTTCCTCAGTTTGCAAATAAAGAGGAATAGGAAAATTGCCTTGATCGGCGTTTTCATGCTGGGCGTACTGTAAGAAACCCCTATTTTCTATTTGATCTGCGAATTAGACACTAATAGAAGTTTTAAAAGTGTTACGGTGGTCAGCATCGTCCGCCTTTATTTCCTCGCTCAGAATTTCAACGACACGAGCCCTGATAAGAATTTCTCTGTCGGCTTCTGTGTATCCTCTATCGAGTGTAACCTGGCTATCCTAACGGCGTCGGCTCCCGCTTTATGGCCTCTCGTCCGCCGTTGGGTCCCGGGCCTCAAGTCGACTAACAACCAATCTTATTACGGGCAACATAAATATGGCGTCTCGTCACACGCAGGACAAGGTTATATAAGGACCACAGATGGACCGGAGAGCGGGATAGGGTTGAAGGACATGAGCGGCAGGCGAGTACACACTGAAGTTCGATCATCACGAGACTCGGATGAGGAAATTCTTACCGGCACGGGTATAATGCGCACGACACAGTTTACTGTCTCGACTACGGACAGCCGTTCGGTGGCGACGTTGAGTCGCACCTTTGACGACCGTACAACACACTCTAAGATATCTAGCAACGGTTCATTATGAGCTATTTGACTATTAGGGTATGATGTATATATAATGGAAGATGGCGTTAGGGGATGGTTGCTTGGATGAAAAAAAAGGAATATCTGCTGATACCCTCCTCCCTAATGATTATTGAACCCCTACTATGGGCGTGTATATTCATTAGGGTGAATATAGAATTACAAGAAGTTTAAGCTCATAATCTAGTTTACAGCCGTATAGGACATATGGCGGAGTCACCTATCCATATGGATGTTTTACCACGTGCCTACTGAAAAATGGACAGATACGCCTTCTATCACGGCTATCTTGGCTTCTGGTGTACTACGGACGGGAATCTACAGACTAGAGAATAGGTAGCGCTACGAAGATAGTGAAAAATGCTTGTTCTCAGCTGAGTGACGACATTGTTTAGCTGCGTCAATAGTTCCAAACGAAGTTATCTTGGCCGCACGGTCCGCTTCAAAGATCCTTCATCCAAGACGTCGGGTCCTATGCCGAATAACACTAGTACGTATACCTAGTAATGTACGCCTACCTAAGTTAAGTATAGAGAGAATACAAGGGAAAGATTTCAACTTGCTCACCAATAATCTGGGGGTAGTAATGCTGAAGGTTATACTGAAGTTTTGTTATTGCCCAGGGAGGTATGTTTTGAATTGTGCTTCGAACTTTTCTTCTTTTTACTAACTTTCGTCTTTTAGAAGCTGAAATGTTCATATGAGATGAGAGAAACTCTTGGATCACATTCTAGAAGGTCGGGAGTATCCACATATAGTCTCGGCCTAAGTAATAAAGATGATACAGGAATCAGACAATGGTGTGCAGTTGGGATAGCTACCTGACACCTTGAAACGGATTTTCATGACTGCCCTTTACAGCTCCGACCATCTAGTACATCAATATTACTAGACTCGTGCCCGTGCCGTAATTTTACCTACGCCCCTAGAAAGGTTTCGTGCTCGCGTGGACGTCGAATGATATGCTGGCATAGCCCTCGAGATTGAATCACCTAACGTATTAAGAACGGCGACGGAGCGGTTTCTCGTGATCCCGGCGTAGATCAACGACATCAAGCGCACGGTCGACGCGCTAAGACTGTTTTCTACGTTCCATACATGCCACCGATGCTAAAATCACGATACTACCTCGCAATGCATAAGATCGCTTGTCCGGGAACTTCACCCGCATATATCCATCTGCGATGGGTTACGTAGTACGCCTTGGAAACTAAGTCGTTTTAGTCTCAGAAACCGTCGGAGTTGAAGACGATCGGAACAACCCGAGATAGATATTAGGACCGAGTGCGGTATCATTTAGGAAGTTGTGAAATTTTAGGGCGGATCGGATTTTTCCCCCAGTGAGAATCGAGTCAAGTTGTTTCCCCTGAACATCACGTAACTCGTCGCGCGTATTCGTGGTCGTGGACATATTCTGGTCGAATGATTCGAATAGGTGTTAGTTACTTATTATAGGTACCTAGGTAGGTATGATTTATCTAGGTGTGTATTGAAAGATAATATGGTTCTGTCGGAATCAGCGTTTACTGCAATAGTGAACTAAGAGCCATTGTTTTGTTGTCTCGTTGCCTCGTTTAGCGAGTAGGCGCTAAATATTACCGCAGTCACTTCAATTGAGTTCTGGGGCTCTTCACATCTCTACTCCACCTGTCAAGACTGACAGGTTCCGGCATATCAAGACGAATATGTAAGATTTTCTAGCGTTGGAATAGTCGGTAATCATTTCCGGGCGGTGGGTTCGTCGACGAGATGATTATTTTGGCGTGTCTGTCGGAAGTCTTTGGCCGATATCAGTGATGAGGTGTGGTTTTTTCATTTTACACTTTTTACGCGATAGAATATTGGAGAAACGTGACACAGAAAGATTGGGGTAATATGATACGATATACCAACTAAAGTGAGAACACAAAAAGTTGAGTTAGGTTTGTTTATTCAGGGTTGCCGATCGAGTATGAAATGAATGGACAATTAAATCTGAACAAAATAAAATAAAAACAAAAAACGAAATCGACACAGGCCCGATTCGAACGGGCGCCTCCGAAGAGATGTGATGAACTCTGGAAATCTATTCGACTTTATATCGAATTTGAACGATTCCCAATTCGAGTCACACGCGTTAGACCACTCCGCCACTGTGCCACTAAGTCATGGCGCCATTTCTGGTCGCATGCCATACTCGGCTGATGATGGGTTGGCTCGATAATGGAATTAATATAGCCTATTGAAAACTTTGCGGACTTTGACCAATGAAATATTTGGGGCTGCGGGGGCATTAGCGTTGCGCGGTCCAAGCACCCAAGTTTTGTGGATTCACAGTCGAGTCTGACTATGTTCAGGATATTATTGAATGTGTCTAGGAATATCATTTTTGCTTATTTGCCATAGAGAAATTCTAGAATTAATTTATTGAAGTAAATGCTACGAAATATGACTGCAAGGTTCTTAGCTTTCTCAAAGATTGAACAGATAAGATGCACGACTGATAAATATTACTAGGTACCTAGGTCCTAGGTACTAGGTAGGCAATCCAAGGAAAAGCTTTACGATGGCGGTGCCCACGATGAGCGACGTTCGGACATCGATCGGAAGTTGCAGCTACTAGTACAATTGGGACAATCGGGACTAAAATATCTGAGTACCTAGTGGGTAGGTAGGCATTCTCTTCACTTAATGTTAGCGATGTCAACATCTAGTAAAAAGTGAAAACAGGTGTAAATAGGGTATGAACCAGTCAGACTGTGAAATTTAATGTTTGGGTGTCATCGTATAATCAGCCAAAGCAGGCCAAACAGCGTTCATCATGCTGGTGAGTCGGGAGTGCAAAATTCAGGTGATACAACAGGGTCTTTTTGAAGTGCAGAGAATTTTCTTACCATCAATGTAACATGTAATAATATACTATGTACCACTACCCGACGCTCATGCGGTCGACAAGAGCATGACCGGCATTCTTCAAGCATCTGCGACTCTAAGACATTTCACATAGGTCAATAGTATGATAAATGCCTGACCGGTATTGCGATTGGTGTGGTCATTTCCGATTTCCGAAAAGGGTTCAAGTGAGGTGCGTGGCAAATATTTTGGACATTGAAGAGTTCAAAGTTAGAAGGAGGAGGGACTAAAAGTGAAAACTGTGAAGACTCCCAAGTTCTTCCAAAAAATAAGCTTATTACCTCAGTCCTTACCTAAGTCATGGTGTAATCGAAAGATGGCGGGGTTCTATCACGTTAAAGGATATGCAGCTATCCCTCTTCCGCACTTTAGCATTTGGATTTTGGATTTCGGAATTTTAATCGGGGTTGTACAATTACGATGACATGAGCATCAGCATCTAATCCTTCCTCAATAAAAAATGACAGGTCGTAATTCTTACCTGGTAGACCTAGCTCACCCGAAAGATCTCACCAAACAAAGCAACAAAACATGAAAGGATCCTAGAAAGCTGTGACGCGGCTGCTGGGACCAGCTGGGACCTCGGTGAGAGATAAATGCTCGGATATTGGCCTTCATCGATTTCATCGTCGTAAAGAGAAGTCCACTAAGCAACCCTCTAAATGCCAGGGGAATATTGCCCAGGTGGCTATGTGGCTATGTCGTCGTATTATCAAGATTGAAAGTTATGCGAATTACGCAGTCAGGGCGTCATTTTCAAATACTCCCAGGCAACATCTTCATTTGATCTAGCAATCTGGTCGGATATGGATTTCTCGCAATTTTTTCCCTATGCGAAACCGAACGATGACGCGGGTCGGCTTCTTGGCCCACTACGTCGTGTACGACATATCGACATCCATGGACCAAGCTGCCGCAACCGTATATCATATGGCGGGGTATACCATCGTTTGCTGGGCAAATTAAGCGATCTAATAGTTGCTGTATTGAAGTCATCCTAATCACTACAACCTGACAGCAACATCTCACATTATCCATGTACCGTTAGGCACTAATAACTGTTGGAACCGTATCGATGTGCCTCGCCGGGATTTTTTGTCGGATGCTGACACGGCACGCATGGGATATCTCGCTGAGGAAACATGCATTTCTGTGCATACGGATGCTGGATGCTGGATGCTGGATGCTGAGGTGATCACCTCCAGGCACCAGGAAAACATTCGGAGCCAATGGGTAATCCAATAATCGACGGAGAAATGTATCTACGAATTATTACTATTGACAATGCGATCGATAAGCGTCGGAACCGACCCGATCCGTTACTTGTTCGAAATGATCTGCTTCATCTCATCTGTAGTGAGCCTCATTTTGCGGCGCCGAATCGTGTTTTGGCAAATAGTCCTTGACGCCGACCGGGTCCCAATGTGGGAGCCTAGACTATACCCCAATATGATTCCGGTAAAGACGAACAGCCTGCACTAGCCCGGATTTCACCCCTAATAAGACGTGTATCATCTAATGTCGGTTTGAAACATCGGTCTGCTTTTAAAGAGTTGAATAGTCGGGATATTTTCAATTCTCTACCTAGCACACATCGCAACCCACCTGAACGATGTTGCTCGATCTCCCCCAAGAGCTGCGAGACCAAATCTTCTCTCTGGTTTGCCTCAATACGCGCTCGGCGCCAGGGCTGTCGACGTACCACCGAGAATACCGCAGAACATGTGAGCGACAGAGCTATTCCTTGTCGCCCTTGGCTGGGGATCGCGTCTGGTTTGAGCGGCCGTCATGCCAGAACCCAATGCTTTCGTTACTGCTAGTCAATCGTCAAGTCAATCGCGAAGTGCAAGAAGTGCTGCGGCGGATGAGCGAATCACCGGACTATGCTATCGATGTCGCTTTCTTGAAAGACGGAACTCTGTGGCCGACCTGGTTATCAGTACCGAGGCTTCAGCGAATACTGGGGAGTGTATACGTACAATTTCGGATCTTTGACGTTCCCGAGCACTTGCGATCGCATATCGCAGACGACCCATATCGCTCGGATAGGCCGGGACCGCCACCAGTCGTCTGGTCGTTTTATCATCTTCTGGCGGGGTTCCTCCGAAATGGTCCAATGGTTTCGGATAGGGACAACGATAGCGGCACTTTCACGGTTCGAAATCTCATATTAGACTTCTCGCCAGCTACCGAAAAGAACATTTTGCCTCTTGCGTCCTTCATCCAATACTTTAAAGAAGTTGAAGATATGGCCTCATCTACAAATAGCGGGAGCGACTGGACACCTGATCAGGACGAGGGTCTCGTTGCTGCGGAGTACTTAGCCCATTTTGTCAGAGCGCTGCTCCTGCGGGTGCTTAACCTTGGTGTATCGACGATTAAATATGGAAAGATATTATATGAGAATATTGGCGACATGGAAATTAGAGTCGATGGTCGGTTACGATGGCATTTGAACATTCCCAGGATGTTCTCGAACCTTTCGTTTGATCACGAGGTTAATGTCTCAAATAGATTGAAACGCGAACAAATGTTTGCGCACTGGAAGGACTTGACCTTGGCGAAACGACTGAAAGCTGGCTTGCCTACCTAGATCCTAGGTTTCGAACATAGATCTAGCCAACGCGGCAATCAATTTCCCGGCCGAAGCTTCGAAACGAATGCGATTCCATATTGATCCTTCGCTGTGGGGTCAAAACCAGGAGGCACTGCCTGGTTAGAAAACCGGGTTAGCGGGCTCACGCGGCCCCTGTTGAATAAACGAAAACCGATCCAAGATGTTGGGTATGTGTTTTCATACATCCATGATACATAGGGCGCAAATCAATTCAACAGTATGACGTCTTTATCCAGCCATATTCGGGCTTGAAGTGATTTGGACTTTCGGATGATGGACATCGATGAGGATTCCTCCGCAAGATTAACACGGACTCAAGCGCTGAGGCGTTTGCGGCAATCCAATCAGCGTAGTGGGTTCTGTCGGCCACCTGCAGAGCATCGGAGTGGGAATAGGTAGGCTAGGCGGGCAAGCCGACATTAGATGAATTCACCTCACCTAAGGCTATTGCGGGATTCCGTCGAAGCGACTATTGTCCCCCTTGCCGAGAGATGAGCCCGATTCTTATTATGTACGTCGTCAAGAAGTAGCGTGGGATATCAAGAGTCTTTCTAGGGATATAGGGATAATTATGACTCTAAATATCATGGATATTCCGTCAAGCTTAGCCGACGATCATTATCTTGATTTTGATATTGGCCAATTCGGACTGAATTCGGATGGGTAGCAACGCCACAGCGCAAGCCACTATCATCGTTGTCCTATGAGGAGTCGCGACGAGTTAATTTAGCGAGAATAAGCAAATACCCTCCATCTTTTTAACTCGTAATTCTCAAGTCACAATTCATTTCAGCGCGCCCAATGCCCTGTAGCTCTGCTCTTTTCGGATCCCATGGATACGTGCCTATTACATTTTGATTCCAACTCTGTCGTCGGAATGTTGCGATATTCAGCAATATCGTTACTCTTATATTTTCGCGGCCACTCACAAACAGACAATGGACCCTGAGACCGAATTAATTTTGGTATATCGCGATTGCAAACTCCGCTGTCAGCCACGCCAACGGTGCAAAGATCAATGTAGCAATCATGCACGTTCTTTATATGCATAGCTCATGATCGAGATGCGCATAGGTAGCACCTAGCCAGCTAGGATCAGACGATCTATTAATGGCGGTGTCACAAACGAACGCTGAGAGGTTCGTACGTATCTGAAAAGCCGAGGGGAGGTTACTTTGAGACGCACCCTGTGAATGTTATAGTCACCTAACTGGGTAAGGTCGCTATATTATATGCATGTTGGGGGCTGTCAGGATAGGCTGGATGGGTATACAACGTCCCCTATTGGGTCTCCCATATGCTGACGCGGGCGCTAGACCATTCATATAGTTCGACTATATCACCAACACGCCTCTTCCGAGAAGAGGCTGCGCCTTGGGAGTAGGTGTGTGGGATACAAATTGCACATCTATTTGTGTGACTTTGCATTGAGGGGTAATACCAGAGTAGGAATGAGTCTTCCTCGAGGCTCATCGTTCTGGACCAGTCCACCGATTGCTTCCAGCGCTTACGAGATGTGAGATGGGTTGAAATTCCTTTCAATTGCCGGCATTTGCGATCACCACTTCTACTGTTTCTTGCGAAACACTCGATGAGAAAACCAGCTAAACCTAGGTACCTACCTGACTATCGCGAGGGCCATGCCGGACTAGGGAATACATAGATGTGTAATCACTTAGCGGCGACGCCTAGTGTCCCAAGATGCATCGTACGCCGACTGTTTGGGACCGTGTCGGCAACGGTGGTTTTGCCCCGGTTCCGCAAACTGACGCTCCAGACGACTATGACAATGACAATGATAATGATAATGACAATGACGATCAAACGCGGCGGAAGGTGACTCTTGCAGATTTTAGCAGTCATGTTCGGCAAGTGCTCAGGCGAAGCGCCGAACGGGTACAAGAGCAGGACAACGACTATATGAGTATCCAAGGAAGCGTTCATAGCTCTCCCGCTCTTTCGGACACCACACTTATCGAAGGCGATTATTTAGATGTACCAATTCGATGCCCCGAGAATGCTCGGAGTGGCTATATCGAATATTATGGACATTACGGCCCCGAGGTCGCAAGGCCTTCACTGACACCGAGCATCAAAGCCGGTGCTGGGCTGGAGGTTTCTGAAGAACAGCTTCTTTGCTCGCCTCCTGGAGGATTGTATATCGATGACCCCTTAATCGACTTGAGCTACCGTGGTTCGGAAGGAAAGATTGAAGATGAAAATTGCAAACGCCCAAATTGCGAACGCCTAAACTACAAGCCGCCTGTTCTAAGAAAGCAGTTCTTGGTCACCCTATTCTTGATTCTCGCAATTTTTGTCGCGCTGGCTGAGCTTGCAATCCAGCTTCTACCCAATGATTCTGGGAATACCGGACCTTCCGAAGCACCAAATGGCACGGT